>KZ653346.1:633673-649303 GCA_001010745.2 Gerris buenoi
AATTTTTGTTTGTTGCTTATGTTGAGGTTGAATTTTTGTTTGTTGCTTATGTTGAGGTTGAATTTTTGTTTGTTGCTTATGTTGAGGTTGATTTTTTGTTTGATGCTTATGTTGAGGTTGAATTTTTGTTTGTTTTTGGTGATTGTTTGGGGTTGAATTTGTTGTTTAGTGTTTGTTTCTTGTGGTTTTGAGGTGATTGTTTGAGTTAGTGTATTTTTTTCTGGGGTCTGTAAAAATTGCCTTAATTTGCTACAGTCAAACACTCCATGACCAGCTTGATTACAATATTTACAAAATTTTATTTTATATTTGTTACATTGATCTGCTTTATGCCCCTGTTGGTCGCATAATTGGCAGATAATGTTTCGTGGATTGATTGGGCAGTTAATGGCTAAGTGGGATAATTTGTTGCAATATTGACAAGCAAAAATTGTTAAATAATCCAACATGTCGTCCATATTTGTTGTTAAAAAAAATAATGTGAATAATTATAATATATTAAAGAATTATTATAAGATCTTACCATTGTTTGAATCCGATTGTGCTTGTGATTTTTTGATGATGATGGTGATTGATTTGTTGATTGTTGAATTGTTGATTGTTGAATTGTTGATTGTTGATGTGCACTCGCGTCTCTGGAGGTGTAAGTTTAGATAATAATAATTGAATGATAATAAAATGTGTTATTTGATTAATTGATTGTGTGGGGTGAATCCTCCGCTGCCACCAATGTAACGGGGATTTGGTGAGTGGAATAAAGAATAATAAGTGGTTGATATATATTTATTTGGTATATGATAGTGTTTGTGAGATTAATGTAAGATGTGTACACCTCCAGAGCTAAGATCGGACTTCCCAAGTGATTCTATGCTAGGGCATAGTCTGATAGATTCCTGGTGGGGGAAAGCACCACTAGACAGAAATTCGAGCCTTTGCTAGCCTAAGGTCTACACTGCTTTCCTAGAATATTCTTGACTTGGCTTCCCCGTTACAACTGTTGCTGACGTAGGTAGACCAATTTTAGGAGCTGACTTCATTAGTAAATTTGGACTCATAATAGATCTAAAAAATGCTCGACTTACTGACAGCTTGACAAGCATATCAACCAAAGGAGAGACAGCACAAACAGCACCCGTGACTATACGACTGGTACAAGACTACGACAAGTTTTATGAAGTGCTCAGAAACTATCCAGAGCTATTGCGTGAAAACGTTTTTCGAGAATCGGCAAAACACTCCACCACCCACCATCTTCAAACGGTTGGAGCTCCTGTGTACCAAAAATTCCGACGTCTGGATCCTGCTAAACTTAAGGATGCCAGACAAGCCTTTGATGAAATGGTAGCACAGGGGATTTGCAGACCATCAAGAAGCTCTTGGGCCAGTCCTTTACACATGGTGCGCAAGAAGAACGGCGAATGGAGACCTTGTGGTGACTATCGGAAGTTGAACGCAGTTACAGTGCCGGACAGGTACCCGCTTCCTCATATCCAAGATGTCACAACAAATCTTCACGGAGCCAAGATATTTTCCACCATAGACTTAAGAAAGGCCTATCATCAAATCCCAATGGAGCCGGCCGATATACCGAAAACCGCCATCACCACACCATTTGGTATGTACGAGTTCGTTAGGATGCCTTTTGGACTACGCAACGCCGCACAGACATTTCAAAGACACGTCAGGCAGGTACTAGCTGGTCTCGATTTTGCACAGCCGTACCTTGATGACATCCTAATAGCGTCAGAGAACGAAGAGGAGCATATAGAACACCTCAAGTTACTCTTTCAGCGATTAAGCGATTACGGTGTAGCAATCAACATTGCTAAATGCGTGTTTGGACAACACCAAGTAACTTTCTTGGGACACGAAATCAGTAGAGAAGGAGTAAAACCACTCACTAAGAAGGTTGAAGCCATCAAGAACTTCCCCAAACCTCAAACAATACAAGAACTTCGCCGATTCATTGGCATGGTGAACTTTTACCATCATTTTATACCGAACATTTCTCAAATTCAAGCACCTTTGACTGCACTGACGAAAGACGCGAGGAAGAAAGACCAAAGACCGGTACAGTGGAACCAAGAAACAGACAGATCTTTCAACGAATGTAAACAAGCTTTATCAGACGCGACAGTACTGGCATTCCCCTCGACAAACGGACAGATGTCACTTATGACAGATGCATCAGACGTAGCGATAGGAGCCGTGTTACAACAACGAGACGACAAGGCTAGACCGATAGGATTTTTTTCGAGGAAACTGACTGCAAGCCAAAAACAATACAGTACATACGATAAGGAACTACTGGCAGTGTATGAAGCAATAAAGTACTTCCGCCACCTTTTGGAGGGGCGAGAATTTACTGTATACACTGATCAGAAGCCCTTAACGTATGCATTTCAACAGAAAACAGACAAAAGCTCACCTCGACAAATTCGACAGCTAAATTTTATAAGTCAATTTACTACTGACATCAGACACGTTTCTGGAAGTAAAAACGTTGTAGCGGACACACTATCTAGACTGGAAGAAGTATTTACCGGACAAACAATTAACTATGAGACATTAGCTAAGTTACAGGAGACAGACAATGACTTGCAGAAATTTTTACTTGACGATAAGACAGTTGTACGACTTAAACTGACTGACATCCCTAATTCAAACGTGAAAATTTACACAACAACGGACGGGAGACCTTTTATTCCCGAGACAGTACGAAGAACAACTTTTGATTTAGTCCACAATCTGGCACACCAAGGACGAAGAGCTACATCCAAAGCTATTAGGCAGCGATTTTTCTGGCCGAAGATGAATGCGAACATCTCTTCATGGGTTCGCACATGCATTCAGTGTCAGAAAAATAAAATACATCGCCATACCAAAGCCCCACGAGGAGAGTTTGTTGATGCGCCACGATTCGCCCATATACATATAGATTTAGTAGGACCACTTCCCTTTTCAGACGGATACAGGTACTTACTAACGTGCATTGACCGGACAACACGATGGTTAGAAGCAATACCGCTGAAAGACATTTCCGCAGAAACGGTAACACAAGCTTTCTTTACCGGATGGATCACACGTTTTGGATGTCCTGAAACACTGACTAGTGACCAAGGAAGACAATTTGAAGCAACAACATTTCGAAAACTTATGGAATTTTGCGGAATAAATAAAACAAGGACTACAGCCTATCACCCGGAAGCAAACGGAATGATAGAAGCCGTTCTCAGAACACTGAAAGCTGCAATTAAATGCCATAACCCGAAAAAATGGACTGATTCACTACCACTTGTATTACTAGGATTAAGGACAGCTTACAAAAATGACTTACATGCCACCACTGCTGAACTGACATACGGACGCAATCTAAGACTCCCTGGACAGTTCTTTACTAAGACCGACTTAGGCCGAATAGACGACGCTTACGTTGACAAGTTAAAAGAACAGGTAGAGAAGATTAAACCACAAGGAATAAAGAGACATGGAACATCTGCAGTATTTATTCACAAGGACCTAACTGAAGCAAGCCACGTATTCGTACGAGTAGACAGAGTGCGCAAGCCATTGGAAGCACCCTACGAAGGACCTTACAAAGTTATTGCTAGAGAGGCAAAATGTTTTAAAGTCAACATCAATGGCAAAGAAAAACAGATTTCAATGTACCGTTTGAAGTCGGCGTACCTAGCCAACAGTGAAGAACCACTTTCGAAGGCTAAGAAAGTCACCTTCGCCCCTAGCTTGCCCTATCCGAACAGCTTAGAGGAAGGTCACTAAGGGGGGAGGTATGAGGTGCACTTTGCACTTGCACACATATAGTTATTTTTATTTTTAAAAGTTGATTTTTTTCTGTCATTATATAATGACAGTTCATTATTTTTCAGTCTCTTTGACATTCATAGAAATCTGTGTCGATCTATGTGTTTTTTATGTGTTAAGTGTTACTAAGTAGTGTTAGTTACGTGTTACGAACACCCACACTTTCAACTAAAGGCTGCAAATAAACTTTAATTGGTACAATATCTTGCTAAATGTTTAAAGAATGTTTGCCAACACTTTTGGTACACTAATTTAACGAAAATCAAATTCACTTTTAAGCAAAATTTAGCTAATAAATTTTGATATTTTTTTAGACGTTTTTGGATCAGAACTTATGTATCGTATGTTTAGAGATATTATCGACGTTGCTTTAAGAGTTTTGATAGTGTTCAATTCAATAAGAAATTCAAGTAAAAAAAAAATTATGTCATCATTAAAATGGTTGAGTGAGAATTCAATAATGTACGAAAGCAGCACACAATTAATTCGTTGGGAAAAACCGACTATTTCTGTAGTTGTATAGTATAACAGCTTATTAATTATACATTCCCTATCAATGTAAGAAAAATTACAACTTATATAAACTACCAACATCATTCCCAACTTAATAAATATTCCATTACACGATTACCTTCAATAGATAGATTCAGTTAATTGCAGTAATTATTTTTAAGTAGAAGACGGAATTCACAGTATTTCTAAATGTACGTAGGTTCGTGACTCATTGTAAATTTTGGTCTTGGTATTGGTGATAAGATATTATTATAATCGTATTTTTTTTCTGTAATTTTGCATTATTAAATTTAAATAGAATTACAATAAGTTTATCATAAAGTAAACTTTAACTGCTATGTAATTATTACTACATACTCGTACATCTGACATCATAGTTAAAGTTAAAGTTTGATAACGTCAAGTCAGCTGTGTATCTGTGACGTTAAATCACAGTGACGCTGATAAGATTAGCTCCGTCAGACATTAATAATTCTATTTTCAAAGTACTCTACATGATTACTTAACTTTTCGTTTTTAGCAACTAAATGGAATGATTCAGCATCAAGCATCAACATCCTTCGTTGACTTATCGCGGATGTACAAACAGGCATAACTTCAAAAGATCCTGATAAGTACGAAAAGCAGAGTGATAAAAAGTAGCTTTCAACTTCATCCATTTATAGAATGAAGAACAGATACAAAAAAAGTCCAGTCATGCACCATGACTTAATGAGCGAATTTTCAAAGAAATCTGTGTATACAATTTGGATGGGTAAAAAAAAAATTTTTTTTGGTACACACGGGTACGGGGTACAAAAGTCAAAATAGTATTTACCCTTCAAGATGCACATCGTAGGAAACCTCTTTAAGAGTACAGCAATTGTTGTTATGTACACTTTTAACATATTTTTATATAAAAGTTTATATAAAAGCTAAATTGTCAAAATTTAACCCCTAAATGAACTCCATAAATTCTGGCCATCGAGCTCATCCTTTCTTTTGATATGATTGACATTTTAAAATTTGTTTGAAATTTTTAAGTGCATCCTAAAGGGAGATATCGTCTGGAGTGACACTATACATACATACATACCTATATAAAAAAGTGTTAAAATTTTGGAATCGATTCAAAATGGCCTAAAACGGATTTCCATGGAAACATTTCGCATGGAAAAAATTTCAAAAATTCGCATTAAAATTTTTTTTTAAGCCATTGCAATAGCTTAATTATCTTCGAAAATTCGCTTAAAAGAAGGAAGTGAAAATTAGAAATTGTTAAACCTCGCATCTCAAGCAGGCCCTGATTTAAGGTACCTTGCCCCTGGGCAAAGATGTTATTGACACCTCTGTTTTTTTGACCCGAGAATTTTCGATGCCTAAATAGCCAATAAGCAAATATAAACACAAACTTCTGGTGCCCTGTCAAAGCCGGCGCTCTGGGAAAATGCCCAGTTTGTCTATGAGTAATATGAACGCAAGGAATGATATACTTGAACACAAAGGCGTTACTTTATTTGTATGCGGGGGAATGACTAACTTGAGTAGACAGTAAGTTAGTCCTCAGATTTAAACAATGTAATAACGCTAAAAAATATTAAAAATGCCAAACTTCTTCCTCATTAAGTAGGGTATATGGTAAGTTGGATAATAAAATATCTCTACACGTATAATGATACTTGTTTATTTATCAAAGCAACTTTCAGCCTATATTTATTTGTCAAAGCAACTTTCAGCCTATATTTAGTTGTCAAAAAAACTTTCAGCCTATATTTATTATATCAAACCAACTTTTAGCCTATATATTTGGTCATCCTAAGTCCTAAGGTCCAAAGAACAAAAAATACGTTACTAACTAAGTAAGTTTATTAATAAACCTATAATGGTTATTTGTTGTAGAATGAACTCTTAGTAGAATTCGGAATAATAACCAGTGGAGAAATGATGAGATTATATAGGTTAGAAATTTATTTTGATATTTAGTTGGTCCGTTTTTAATTTCCCATATAATTAGAATATATAAAAAGAAAGTATGTATTGCGATGGCGCAAGAATTTAATTTTAAGATTTTGGTGGATTTAGACGTTTTGAGGTTCTCTAATTCCAAAAAGTGGTTTTTAAAAAACGTCTGAGCGTCGAGCCTTTTCTACATAGCCGATTTCAATGAAATTTGGATGCAAAAAGTAAAAAGATTTTTTTTTTTTTTTTTTTTTTTTTTTTTTTTTTCGAACACGGATCCAAAGATTTTGATTCATAACTTCTAGAATGTAATATACTTCAATAAGAAACTAACCATATACAATACAAGTCGTTTTCCAGGAAAATTCTAGTTCCCGAGTTATTGATATTGATTATTTTCAAAATATTGATTTGATTTAAAAAAAAAAAAAAAAAAAAAACCGTAAACAACCACTAATTAAACACTTTTCAAATATGTTTAATAATAAATCAATTAAATTAGATGTTATGGGATTTACATACAGTATTAATATCTGTGTGAGAAAGTATTGTTAGATTTATTGGACCGTTACTAGCATTCATATTCATAAAAGCTTATAGCATGATATGTTATGTCTTATTTATCAATTTTTTTGTTTAGATTTTTTTTTCTAGGTCAATAACTCAATTTGCGTAACCAGCCAATGATTTATTTATTTATTATTACAATTTTTTTTGTAATCTTTATTTTTTGTACAAGATAAAATAATAAAAACGATTGCTTGTTCTTAAATTTTAAAATAATTGGTGTATTGGTTGAATCATAGTGTAGATTTGACGTCAAAGTAATCTTCCTAGATTATAATATACTTAATTTAACGTTTGTTTTAACAATATTCTCGGTTTCAGTATGATTTTTATAGCATGATATGTTATGTCTTATTTATCAATTTTTTTGTTTAGATTTTTTTTTCTAGGTCAATAACTCAATTTGCGTAACCAGCCAATGATTTATTTATTTATTATTACAATTTTTTTTGTAATCTTTATTTTTTGTACAAGATAAAATAATAAAAACGATTGCTTGTTCTTAAATTTTAAAATAATTGGTGTATTGGTTGAATCATAGTGTAGATTTGACGTCAAAGTAATCTTCCTAGATTATAATATACTTAATTTAACGTTTGTTTTAACAATATTCTCGGTTTCAGTATGATTTTCTTCAGGGTATGATTCTTTTCTAGAAACAAGGGACCATTATACTTGCAAAAGCTATAAAAATGGTAATGTTTTAACAATTACAATACCAATACTTATTTGAAAAGGAAACAATACTATAGAATCTGAGTGTCAAAAAGTGGTTCAATATGCTACACCCCTATACTAAACCTCCCAAGCGGCAGTTTGGTGAAACAGTATTGATATTTCGATAAAAACTCGAAATTTATCTGATATCAGCTGATAAGAAGAAGTGATCTTTTTTTTTTATAATTATTAAGGAAATTTAATATTTTTATTTTTAATTCAGTTTTTTTCATAAATATGTACTTTAATGTTTACAGTTGACCTTATTAATTATTACCTAAAGGCAGTAATGTCGTTAATAAACGTGTAACAGTTCCTAGATAACCAATAGCAATCTTCTTTGAGTTTGGTATCAAATAAATGCTACTGACAAGGATTTGTTAACAACCGTCTGTGGGGATAGACAGACAAGGAATAGACCAATAAGACAAGGAACAGTGACCACGTGATAACTTTAGTTCGGATTAAGCTCGCCTGAAAGTGTTAGTATAGGAGTGTAGCATAATGAACCACTTTTCAAATCGCATTGCTCCCTCTACCCCTTCCTTGCTCTGAGACATAAACAAACGTGAAGGTTATACTGTTAGGTTTGTTCCAACCAAGCAGTGTACCGTCCACGGGATCGTCACAGGCATGTGCAATGGATAAAAGCCGTTCCAACCCGACTTGTGACAGTCTTTAGTATCGTCCTCCAACCTGCGCAGGGATCGTTTGCGAACCGTTTACTGTAAGGTCCAAACGATCCTCTGACAATACCAAGTCCTGGTTTGTAAGACATGCGCAGTTATGTCAATAATCACACATGTCAACAGGAAGGTTCCCTAACTGTTAGGTTTCCTTAAATGTTTTAATGTTTTTAATACGGTGCGAATTATAGTCCTAAAACCCATTCCAACCTGACATGATTTTATTACAGTGCAATGTTAGCGTATGCGTATAAACCGGATAAACATGAATATTAAAATTACGGTTGCAAATAGAGGGGTTGGAACAAAACTATTGAAGTCAATTAAGTCAATTAAGTTAAGTGTCTATATTACTATTTATTTATTTATTTATAAACAATTTTTTATGAGTCCTCAACGGCAAACCGCCACTAGTGAGGCACTCTTTGAGGTATAAAGAACATAGTTCACCACATCTGATTCAGTAAACATCTGATTCAAAACGAACACAATTTAAAAATTAAACATTTAGATTAAAATAAATAAGTGATAACAAGTAGAAAAATAAAAGCTATACAAATACTGATAACGATAACGGTAAAGTTTTAAAGCATAACATTTTTAATAATAATAAAAGACAACAGAGATAACATTAAAATTTAACTTTGACTGATTGAGAAAACGGAGCGAAGGGAAGTAATATCATGGACTAGGTCAATGTGACGGAGGAGAGGATTAAGGGATGCGACACAGCGGACAAGAGGATTTAAGGGTGTGAGATGACGGATATAAAGAGTACGACCAACACGTCTGCCAGCAGGAAGAACCATAATATACATAGCTTCTATACGAAGCTATACATAGCTTCGTGAGCGTTCTTCTTATCTTTGGACAGTTTGGACCTTAATTAGAGTTTTCTATATTTACTGTTATAAGACATTTATTATAAAAGATGATTTAAAATTACAAATTATTATGTTTATCATAAAATATACGATTAAGGTGCTTATAAGTTCTAAAGGTTCGTAAAACAAAAATGTTTATAATTTGAATGACAAGAACATTAAAAATGCAGGAGGCAGTTATTTAAAAAAGTTTTATTAATTTATAACTGATCATTTGATTTTTATTACAACTCAAGCTTTTTTTACAGCAAGAGTATATGTTATCGTTTTCAAAATATAATTATTCATTTTACGCGTAATTTTATTTACATTGCTTGTATAAAAAAAATGCTTGTCCTGGAAAGAAAAGATAAGGCAACATTTGATAAGGTTTTTTTCTTTGACTGGTTGCGGTATTTTATGGATTCCATCTCTTGTCGACCCTTAACCATACTGTCAGAAGATAATAGGTAGCCTTCAATAAACTTCGCTATGGGTAAAAGAGGAATCCCGACTTTTTATCAAAGATAGTCCAGTCCAATCCTTGGTCATCGATCAGATTGTAAGGGTAAAAATCCACATCCACTAATCATATACTACGAGGTTTTCCCCTCAAAAGAAAAGAACATTCCTTTTCAGCTGTAGTAGGTCAAAGGGGGAAAAATGTGTGAAGGTCCGAAAAATCTTTTTGAAAAATTCCAATTTTTCCCCCTCTCTGACTTTTGTTATTTTTACCAAACAGTGTTGGACGAGAACAGTTTGTACGTGGTTATAACCTGATCGCTATGTTCAACATCTTGACATATACACACATTACATACTTGACTTCATATTATAGCTCGCATTTTTGTCATTTTTCATGTTCACTTTTATCATTTTCCGATGATTTCACTTTTCTTCTATGTTGAGGAATATGTTCCTACAATAGTACACCTAGTACACCCTACACATTATAATATTTCGCTTCCACTACTGGAAGCATTTTATATCGTGATTTTAATTCAAAGCAACAACTGATTCGACTATTGTAGAAGTAAGCTGCAAAGTTGTTGGATTTTATATCTAACATAACTTCTTGTACGAAGATTGTGTTGGATATTCCCGGAGGATATTCTGCCCGTTTAGAAAAGTTACCCCAAGCTATAAGTTAACCAACGATCCAGGACCTAGAGGGAAAATCCATATTCCATATCCATATTCCATACAGTTTTTTCCTTTTTTTTTTAAACTTCCATAGTTTCTTTTATGGCTTTATTGCCTTCGAACTAAATTCTGGCAGTTAAATATTTTTAAAGTAAAATCATTCTAGGATATACTGCCTATGGTCTTTGGTATATGGTCTATGGTCTATGATTTAAAGAACAGTTATCATTTGGTTATCGGCGAGGTATATCATACAAACTCATGGTATTTTTCCATTAAAGATAAAATGTAGTATCACGCAATAAATAAGAAGTTTTGCACTACAATTATTTTTTATATTTATCATTCACATGTACATAAAAAAATGGACGTTCAAGAGATAACCATAGGCAAAATTACTATTTATAAATTATATTAATAACAGTAGAAATAGAGTTTGTTTGACTGCATGTTACTTGTTTTACAAAACAAAATACTATTATTTACACCATGACTTCACGCAGGTTCCAGTTCCCAGTACAAATCATTTGAAGGTACATGTAAAAATCTTAAAATACCACAAATTTGTACATGCTTTTATTGTAATTCACTTGTTTCTTAAGTACTGATATATGTACTATTATCTGTAGAATTTTTACTGTGGTGGTACTTAGACATTCGTGGATTTGTCATATTAAGTGTCAGGTTAACTAACTTCCACTTTGCAATAAATCTGAACTAATTTCTTTTCTATTGAAGCAACAAGTTGAATACAGTAGACGTCTCAACATTCGCTTGTACAACATTCGTAGTGGATGCTAATTACCTTTTTTATATACTCATAATATAAAATAATTTTACTACGTTTTTATTAGCTTGCTTTCTTGTTTGTTGGTTTGTTTTTCCGTTAAAAATCTTGCAATCGATTTCTAACTAACTTCCTGAATAGCTTGACATTTGAAACTTTTATAACAGCTCAGAACACGATGGCAATGCATTATTTTAATACTTTTAGCCATCTTTCACCAGAATTTAATTGGTTTTCAGCAAATTTTGCTGTATAGAAAGTTAGTTCGGAAAAAATCCGCAAGTTATTTTATTTGTTTTGACATATCCCATGTTCATACAATCTTCATTTTGACGGGTTTCAAATTTGTGATTTTTTTATTAAGAGATAAACATTGAATAACAGCGAAACAGGAAAAGTAATCAAAGAAATAAATTAATTGACATGTGAAAACCAGGATTGTTTACACACTTGTGTCCTAGGTATCGGTTTAATTTTTCTGCATGTGTACTTCTTTACTTGTACTCAATTTTCTTCTCTTACCGTTCTCTACACGGGGGCATATCAATGGCACGGTTTAGATTCGGAGTTGGTGAGATCCGTTGTACAAAGATTTGTCCTTTCATAGGTTTAAAATGAGCTCTCTAGATTCAAGATGGTTGTCATTTATGTGAAGTAAATAAATTCGGGATTTTTTTTTTCACCAAAATTATATACATATAACAATAACAATGATATTTAACATTACAAACGATTTAACAAAAAATTTAAAAACGTAGTATATAAAAAAGTTCTTTTTATCTTGTAATTATTTTTAGTTAAATATTCTGAACTAAAGATGATAATTATCACGTAGATCACTAATTCTAAATACATTACAAATAAAATGATATCTTAAAGGCCACTAGTTAGAATATTACATAAAAGATTATATATGTATCATATACAACAGGCTCAAAAATTAAGCATCTAATATCGACTTTTCAGATTTTGCAAGTTACAAAAAATATACGATTCATAGATGAAGTTACTAGAATGATTAATAATAATATATGCACTGTTACCAAATAATGAATTGTTTTAAGAATAAAAAAAAAAAATCAGTTGTAATTGCATAAATTATAATAAGCTACAACAAAATATACTCCTTCATAAGATGTTACACTTTTGAATTAATGTGATTTGCTTAATCTAATATAGAGATAAGAAATGTAATACTAACATACATCAGAACAGCTTTGATCAAGAGATATTAATGAGCTATTTAATACCCGTTATTTTTTTGTTAGAACGAGGAATAATAAAATGGTCAAAAATGTTTTACTTGTTAGTGTAGAGATTAAAAACCCTGACTTTATCTGTATTTGATAAAGTTCAGGGACACCAGACATTGCAGGGGATTTTTTTTTTTTTTTTTAATACTACACTTGGCTTTAGCTATTGGATTAATTTAACTAGTTATAAATGAGTGGCCGACCTGAATGAACGTATAATATGGTTTTAATATGTATAGATATTGCTATATTCGAAAATAAGCTCATTAATTTATCGGTGTAATTTTAATAATTAATCAAATTCTGTGATGAAGTGTTTGATGTGCGATCTTTATTAAAATCACGAATATATCAATCCGCAGACAAAGTTTATATTTGTTCATTAAAATATAATTAGACTAGAATAACTACTCGTAAATTAAGAATAATCAAATATTTTTCAATAAGAGAATTTCGTTTATTAAAATATTTAATTTTTAAAATGGTTACAATATCTAATCAGTTCATCCACTGATGGCCAGAGTTAAACTAACTTTTATTTAAAAAAGAAATAAAATAAAGTCTAGTTTGTTTAATGAGTTCAAATAGAATTGCATAGTATGATTTATTTTATAATACGAGTATAATAATCTTTTTATCAAATAAAATATTGTAAACAAGTATATATTATTGATTGGTTAATAAAATNTATTTAAAGGACAATTTTTTGAACAGTCAGTGCTAGTGAAATTGACTGGAGAAGCATCCAAGTTTAATTTTTATGTGTTGTTTTATAGATAATAATAACAATCGAAGCTAAATAAACTAGATCAAACCAATTCAGCTCTTTTTCAATACCTGGTTATCGAGAAAAAAAATCAGTAAAACTAATAACTTACCATAGAATTGGGTTATAAAAACACAAGAACGTTTTAGAGATTATATGAGTAATAAGGTGAACTTTATTGTTATTCCTTAATTCTTTTATCCATAGTTTATATATTTTAATTTTATTAGAACAAATTCAGAATACAAAAGTTTTTCCATCTTTTAGAAGAACCAGATAAATAGAATTTTCCGTTAGCATTACTAATATGAGTGCGGCCTAAGAAGAACTTTCAAATAAAACAAACCCTTTTGTCAGTTTCAACAGTTCAAAGTCAACAGAAAACAGTCGGATTTCAATAGTTTCAACACCAATAATGATTGCTGTGACGATGCCAGTTCTTATTATTCCATCTCTTATTCTTCTTGTTATAATAACTTGTGATGCCAGGAGCATCATCGCAATAAAATATTACAAACTGCCAAATGGAACCAGGGTGGAAGTCAAGAACAGATACATAACAGCTATGAGTTACACACTTCCTACAGAGATGACATTTCCCACTGATATAGAAGACCCTGGTACATTGATCTACGTCACACCTGGTTCTGTTCTTATACAGGCACCTCTTAGGGCTAACAGGTGTTCTGGAAACAAACAGCTGATTAGGGACAAGTGCAGGCGAGTATATAACTGAAGTTGAACGATTAATTTTTTTAATTTCTTTTTGGACATTCTTAAAGTTGTTATAACACATCTATCAATTCCTAAATGATTTTGTTATAATGTAATAAAGACTGGATGTAAAACAATTTTATAAAAATATTTTATTACAAAAGAAATATATACTCGTAAAGCACTTTTTCTTATACCTTTTTTACAAGACCCTGATTTTACTTTATTTTTTTAAAGGAACTTTAACAACATAATTAAAAGTTATATTATACCTAAATATCAGCAATTATATTATGATACAATATACACTAGCTCTTGCAGACGTTAGTGTCGTTATGTAATTGGATAAATAATTACTTTTAAGACAAAGGGATACTTAAACCAAAGATCTTTGGGACAAATAAATTTATTGAGTTTAAACTACTAGGAGAAATAATTCCAGAGGAGACCCCAAAGAATTCTAACCCGTCAAAGAATTAGTGAATCCTTACATCAAGTCAATTGCAAATTAATCTTATCAGAACTGTTGCATATGACCCTCATCAAGTCGTTTGCAAATTACTCTCATCCGGTCAGTTGCAAATGACTCATCAGGTCGTTTGCAAATGACTCCCATCAGGTCAGTTGTAAATGGCAAATGACTCTCATCAGGACTATTGCAAATGGCTCTCATCAGGACTATTGCAAATGACTCTCATCAGGACTATTGCAAATGACTCTCATCAGGAACTATTGCAAATGACTCTCATCAGGACTATTGCAAATGACTCTCATCAGGACTATTGCAAATGACTCTCATCAGGACTATTGCAAATGGCTCTCAGGAGCAACTCCCTTAAGAATGATTATTTATTTAGTTCGAAACAACAGGACACACAAAATATCTAACATAGATTCCTCCGTTAGATTTTATTTTATTTTCTAGATTGTGGCTACAAAAACCTACGCTACATATTCTCATTTAAACCAAATAAAATAAAAAAATAAATAAAATGTAAAATTGATAATTAAAATTATTTTTTAATTGGTGTAATAATTAAGATATTATACAGAAATTAAGATAAGATAATGCTAATTAATTAAAACAATTAAGATAGATACAATTATAATACATTTGTATTGAGAACAATAAAAAAGGAGAAAAATATAAATAATAAAAAAATACAATAAGTTTAAAACAACATTTATTTTTGAACCAACTCCTTAGTATTATGTTATATTATTATTATTTATTTCAGATTTAATAATTGTTAAATGAACCATTATTCTTAGTAAATTAAAAATATAGTATTACTGGAATGACAATTTTTTAAAGATAAATATAACCTTATTATTATATATCTATTATGTATTTGTGTAATCTGATATTGACTATATGTGTAATCAAGACCGGACTACATTTTGTTTTTATATTATGTAAATTATGGTGCAATATAATTCAATATCTAATTATATTTATAGACTACCCCGTAATGTGAAATGACTAAATGTAAATTATGAATGCTTTACCTGTAAAATAATATAGTAATAAGTATAATAAATAGATAATTAGGTAGATTTATTATTTTCTTATATAGGCTAATGTCTAATGGACTTTTATTTGCATTATAATATTTCTAAATGATATCCACATAGCTTTAAATATAAATTAACAAATATTTAGCTATGATCTATTTAATGTAAATAAAAATGATTGGGAAGTGTACCTATTGGAAATTTAGTATAATTAAAATATATATGTTAAAATGTAAATAGGTTTAAATCAGATTAAAATCAATAAAATAAACAGTTGATAAAATTATTGTCAAGTAAATTTAAACTCTAATACAAATAAGCTACTTATAATTATTATAAAATATTA
>KZ653346.1:650993-666778 GCA_001010745.2 Gerris buenoi
GTGTACATAGTACGAAATTTTTAATATGATAATTCTTCATTTGAGAACAAGCAAAAATTATTATAAAGAATAACTTTTTATCGAAAAATGAAATTTTTTGTCATTTACACGTATAGGCAACTCGAACTGGGGACATACTGTATATATATATATATAATTTTAAAAATTAAAAAGTAGCTAGAATAAAAGTAGTTAGAATTGGAGCATTTTATTGTCAAACTAGAAACCAACATAGGGATATTTAATATTTAAAACAAAACCTTTATTGAATCACTCAATAAATTTTATCAAATTAAATTATTATTATTAATAAATTTTATCAAAATTAAATCAATTAGAGATTCCTACCAATTACAATAATCAAAACTGGAGATATATTTGTTACTTTCATTTGATTGAATTAAATTCCAAAAACTTAAGAAACTGAAAAGAAAAATGTGATTCCACTCTTATAAGAACAGCATTTGAATGAAATAATACAATAAAATGATCTCATTTTGATATATATATAGACTTTTGTCATTGATAATTTCTCAAAATGATTTAAGTGCTTAGGATATAAGAGACAATTAAAATTATTAAATCATTGATAAATGATTGAAATGTCTGCTTCTTCATTTTTTATTAAGTGCTCTTACACTTTCTAGTAATCTTAAAAGTGTAAAGAATAAGTAATCCAAGCGGAAAGACCACATAATTAGAAGGTGTGAATAGTTGTCTGGTGACGGAAGTATACTACGTGTAGGAACTCCCTCTCTACGTTTAGTTAGAGAGGTGTCAAGAGCTCTGTTTGTTGACTTGTTAGTTTAGTGATTAAATTGCTTTATCTGTCTTCGATAAAGTTCAGGGACAACGATATTTTAGAGTTTTATTTAGAAAGAGATTACTACTTAAGCTTATGGTTAAGAACGCCATTTACGTTTTAGAATTCATACAGTGCAGAACTGTCGTTTCTACTAAGAAGTGTTTGCCGTGTACTAAATCAGTGTTTGCTAGTCGTAAATATAAAGTGGTGTATATGATGAATTTATGAGTCATATTGTGTGAAAAAACAATAATTGCATTGAAAAGAGTTTTTAATTTATTTATTGTAGTATTATTATTATTTGTACTTCATTTAAATTTATAACGTTTTTTGTTCTTATAAATTGATCGATAATCCTAATTGTTTAAAATCTATAATAGTTTGTAGATTGAGCGAAGTTTTTAACGGAAAAAGTTTATCAGCACAGTGAATATTTATATGTAAACGTATAAAAAGTATTGAATTAGTGTTTTCAAACTGAAGTAAGTCTGTCGATAATATTTTTTCCAACTCAGAGACACCGAAAAAGTATTCTTATAAAAGGAAGTTGGAGAAGTGTAAGATTGCTTTACTGAACGAAGGAGCTAACTAACGAGTTTCTTGTATTGAAGTACTGATGTAAGGAGCTAATTAACAAGTTTTTTGTATTAAAGTACTGAAAAAAGGTGCTATCAAAGAGTTTTTTGGATTGAAGTAGTAAAGTAAGGAGCTAACTGAAAAGTTGTCTGCACTAAAAACTACTGGCAAAAGGAGCTAACTGAAGAGTTTCTTGTATTGAAGTACTGAAGTAAGGTGCTATTTAACAAGTTTTCTGCACTAAAGTACTGAAGAAAGGAGCTTACACAACTACTTGCTGTGCTGAAGAAAGAAGTTAATTGAAGTTTGCTGTTCTGAAGTTCTAAAAAGAGGAGCTAACTGAAGAGTTTGCTGTACTCACATATACTGTAGGTGAAACAAAGACAAGAGTTTGAGCTAACAAAATATTAGTAAAATTTATCCGAAGAATTTCTTGAACTCAAGTACTGGAGAAAGGATCTAACCCGAATAATCCACAGTATTAAAAGAAATAACTAACTAAATATAAAATTCTTGTACTGAAGGAATTATATGAAACTACTGCACTTAAAGGTTAGTAAACGTTTTCTAATTTTCTTTGTACACTAAATAAGGGTCTTTCTTTATTAATAGTTCCAAATTTAACTAATCAACACAGTGAATTTGCTTTCAATAATATTCTTCGTAAAAATCCAGAAAGACTGACGACATCCAAAATAAGATTTAATTGATTTTTTTTTTAAGAGTACCGTTCTTAACTTCCGAGAGGATATTGTTGAAACATAATCTCCGACACAATGAAGGCATTTATTATTTCAACTTTAGTTCTTCTTCTTCTGACGAGTTGTGACGGTGGACAGGTTTCTATCAGATACTACAAATTTCAGAATGGAACAAAAGTTAGTTTGAGTAATAAATTTATGCAAGTCGTGAGCAGTGGCATACCACTTCAGTTTCATACCAAAGAAGATCCCAACCCCTCTTTTGTTCTTATTCAAGCACCTATGAGGAAGATTCAATGCGAAGGAAACAAGAGGCTGTCAAGAGGAAAGTGCAGAGTAATATGGTAAGGTACCAAAAGAATACGGTAAATCGATTGTCAAAGAAGTATCTAATCCCTATTTCGTTCTTATTCAAGCACCTATGGGAAAGATTCAGTGCGGAGGAAACAAGAATCTGTTAAGAGGAAAGTGCAGTGTAATATAGTAAGGTACTAAAAGAATTCTCTAAATCGATGTCAAAGAAGTACCTAACCCCTCTTTTGTTCTTACTCAAGCACCTATGAGGAAGATTTAGTGTGAAGGAATCAAGAAACTGTCTACAGGAAAGTGCAGAGTAATTTGGTAGGGTACTTAAAGAATTCTCTAAATCGATGTCAAAGAAGTACCTAACCCCTCTTTTGTTCTTACTTAAGCACCTATGAGGAAGATATAGTGCGAAGGAACCAAGAAACTGTTTAGAGGAATGTGCAGAATAATTTGGTAAGGTACTAAAAAAATAATGTAAATAGACTGCTAAAAAATTAATCGACCAAATATCTTCTACAAAGTAATTATAGACTCACATGCAAGTATAAGAGATTAATTTTATTAATCCATATGCTTGGATTTGGATTGGAATCTTAGAGAAGTAAACAGTAAAATGTCATGAAGTTTTAAACTTATACTCTTTGGCCACTAAGTATTATTAAGTTAAAATGTTGAATATTTAGATTAGATTTGAAGTTTTATTTATTTGAGGAACAATTTAAAATTCATTTTTACGACTTTGGTAGTATTTATACTACAGAAAGATTAAACAATTTAATTTAAGAAGTCAATTTTAAAATGTAATAGTGTTAAAAAACGAATGCTGTTGGTATTTGATACACATTTTTTATTGGAAAAAAATGTATTAGAATTAAATTAAATCTTTCCGCGCAGACTTTAAGTTAATTCAGAAATTAATGTGCCTTAATATTACTGCTTGAATAATAAATTTGTTTGTAAATTAATTCTATAATTGAATAATTTCATCATTTGATTAGAAGTAACAAAAGTATAGTAATAATATAATTAATAAAACCTGGTACTAAAAGGTCAAATGCTAAAACTTTACCTTCAGCTCCTTTAGTACAATTTTATTATTATCTAATTATTGTCATTTTTTTAAAGTAATTCGGAACTTCATTAGATTGTTCCTCCCCTTATAAACAACAGAGGGGAGTAACAATATAAAGAAGGTGTACGGAATGTTCTAAGAGAAACTTTTCTCTGTTTTTTTTTAAGGGGAGTAACAGTCTAAAGATAGACTGTTACTCCCCTTAAAAAAACTGAAGTGTTATATTCCTTTGCCCCAAAGTACATTGGACTAAACATACCTTCTTAAATCTTAATAGTTATTCAGTCAGTCATTTATATTGTATAAAAACACAGAGGAGTAACCATCTAGAGAAGTAAATAGTAATTCTTGGTAAAAATAACTCAAAATTTAATTAAATTTTCTATTATAATTCTCGATCTGAGGCGGATTCTTTATAAACGTTAATATTAATTGTGTTAGAAGATGAATTGTAAGATAATTTATATTAAATTAGATTTACTGTTTTCAGGGTCTTATTCACTTCTAAAATTTAATGTAGAAACTTCTCATATTTGAAATGATAAGAAAAAATTTAATAACTTAGTATGTATATGTATATAAATAAACGTTATTTATCTTATAACATATAAATAATTTTTTATTTAAAAAAAAACTAAATGAAGTCAAGTTGGATTTAAGAGTGCCATTGTAATCTCAAATATTTATTGTATATATATACAGGGTGGTCTCCCCCCCCCCATCTTAACTTTTGAACAGTTTGAGATAAATTAATGAAACTTGGGGGATCTCTACCATGCCAAGGGAAGTTTGTTTTCATGCTATTACCCACTCGGGGCAACTCCCCACTTTGCCCCCAGGCCACCCAACTTCAAACTTTCAAATTGGAACGTATATTTTTGATAGAATATTTGGATTCTACGGTGAAAAATAATAAGCTTTTACTTGAAACTATTTTTCTATCACCAATTTTTTGCCCCCTACTGGGGGGCAAAGATAGCACAAAATAACCCTTCCGAAATGCTAAATAATAACACTTAAATCGTTATAAAATCTAAAAATAAAGGTTAGAAATAAAGTAATGAAACTTGGGTGATCTGTACCATGTAAAGGGAAGTATGTATTCAACCACTCGTGTACTAGGGGCAACCACCGTTTTGCCCCTAGGCGCTGAAATCTACCATTTTTATGCCTTCTCGTCAACATTATGAAGTGAGGTGGCCTGGGGGCAAATTGGGTAGTTTCCCCGGGTGGACGATAGCATGAAAACAAACTTCCCTTTCCATGGTAGAGATCCCCCAAGTTTCATTAATTTATCTCTAACAGTTTAGATTTTACAACGTATTATCGGAAGGGTTATTTTGCTATCTTTGCCCCCCTGTAAAGAGGCAAAATATTGGTGATAGAAAAAATAGTTTCAAGGAAAAGTTAATTATTTTTCACCGTAGAATCCAAATATGTTATCAAAAATATACGTTATAATTTGAAAGTTTGAAGTTGGGTGGCCTGGGGGCAAAGTGGGGGGTTGCCCCGAGTGGGTAATAGCATGAAAACAAACTTCGCTTGGCATGGTAGAGATCCCCCAAGTTTCATTAATTTATCTCAAACCGTTCAAAAGTTAAGAGGGGGGGGGNTAACGCAAGATTTGAATTAATTAAAAAATACAGTTTTTAGTTTTTAAATTGATATTTTTTTAATTGAATCATAAAGTACATAGGTAGTGTTATTTATGTAATAACACATCCAGCAAATGGCCTCCACGGCTTCGCTGGCACATACGGATAAATTTGGCTGAATTTCGTTAATGCAGCGCATTATTTCATCCTGTAATACGTTCATTCCTCCAAATGGGTTAGTTGTGGGCTTGCTGTCAGACCTTTGACTTCAATTAACCCCATAAAAAGAAATCTAATTGTGTTTAATAACTAGATCTAGGGGGTTAAATTAAATAAATACATTAAATAAGTTAAGTCTAATTAAATAAATGTATCGTGTTAAATCACGATTAATATATTAAAAACACGTTGCGTTAATTTTGGGACAAAATTTATATATATACCCATATATTATAAAGTTAGTGAATAAACCTCATAAAGTTCTTTATGACAAACAATATCATTGAGAGGTTTAAAAGATTTTAAATTTCCTCCTAAACTTTTTTTTAAAATAGGAAATATTTAAAGAATTTTTTATAGACAATTTTTTAGACAGTTTTTAAGACGTCTTGAGAGATTCAAGCTCCTTACCACCTAATGCAAAAATGTTTTGTGATAAGCAAAATATTGCAATGAAATTATTATTTAAATATATGAATGCAGTATTTATTTCTTATAGTTAGTTACTTGTAAGTAATATTTTTAATAAATGCTAAGATTAAACATATGTTATAATTTTTTTTATTGAGAATGCAGTTTTTAGAGATTGCAGTTTAGTTATATACACTTCTGTTCTCAGTATTTGTATAATTTGTTTCTTATAGCTATGCTAAAATATGCTTCCATTATTTATTATATTTAAATTTTTTGTATTGTTTTTAAAATTTTTATATAAATAATTTTGACAATTATATTCGTTTATTTTTATTACTCCGTAACCCGTAACCATACATTTAAGCATCCTATCTGTGCCTTCCATTTATTAGGAAATTAGATTATTTAGATATTCTTTATTTATCGGTATTAATAACAAATTGTAGTTTTATCATTAAATATAGATAAAATATGTCACAATTTCACGGACCGGCAATCACATTTTTTAAATTTGTTATAAAAATAGATAATTTTTTGATAAAAAATCCATATTATAAAAATTAAAAATAGCTTCCCTTGGTATCAGTTTTCAATGTCCTCGGTCTTTTGACATCGCCACCTCAGTCACCTTTCCGTATCAATTGCAATCACTTTATAATTCCCTTATCATTTCTTATCAAATATTAGATTAACCTCTCAGATATCAATCCTATACTTCTTACTCATTCCATTTATAAATCATTTCATTCATTTATTTGTTTTTCTTATCGTATCTATTGTTATTGTTTATTGTTCATTAATAGTATTGATGTTTTCCTCTTTTTATGAATGGACCGAGAGTAGAATGGACATTTTCATTAATTAAGGACATTTAAAAAAATGTTGTCTTAATTGGTCTTTTATAGTGTGTGAGAGTTTCTGCTCTTGATGCATCATGTTATATAATTTATCCAAGTTTTCGGTGAACTCAGAATATTTTAGGATCCCAAAAGATGCCAAAATTTACGCCTAAAACAGTGGAACTCCCTTATTATCTGGAATTGATGTTTCCACTGCCAAATTCAACCTCTAACCACCTTTAAAAGATGGTTTTTCACTATAAAATTTGAAGTTTTTTTTATTCGTCCAAACACAATAAACTATTCAAAATTCACTAGTTCAACCAATAAAAATGATAATGATTTTAAAAGTTTATTTTCGGGAAAAAGGGAACCATTTCTTCCCCTCAAAATAAGCTATGCATGAAAAAACATTTTTTTTTATTGAAAAGAATAATTGTGCTTTCGCTCATAATCTTTTTTCGTTTATTTGTTAAATAAAATAAAAATAATAATAAAAAAAATAAATGAAATAAAAAAAGGTGAAGGNCATTTTATGCATGAGATTGAGTGGCTGTCTCCAATAATTAAAGTCGAAGGGGGGCCCGCAAAAGGAAAGAAAAGGATTGGGCCTGTCCCTCGCCTTCGGGCCCGATATCGTTCCTGTAATTGCTTTTGATAAGATTCAGGTGTCAGCCTCTCCATTTTTTTAAAATCCAATCTCCGAAAAGGGAATAGAAATCTTTTTGTCTCAATAAAAGAAATAAAAGCCGAGTTAAACACGAAAATAATTTATAGGTCGAGTTGCCGAATCAACATGTTCATTTCTTATTGACATCTTTCGTCGTTTTTTCTTCGTTACAAAGTCCGACTTTCAAGTCATTTGTTCAGTATGAAGAACAAATTATTATTAAAAATATACTAGAGACCGGCCGCCATAGCCGATAAATAAGCGCTTACTCACAACTACGCCTGAAACTAGGTCTAAACATCGATATACCTGGTGAGTACAATCCTAGAGTGCTGAGACATTCATCATCGCTTCATATGATCACATCGAGTAGATGAGTAATTTGCTCAGTAGATGAGCAAGTGATCCTCCATCCTGTAATAACCTAATAATGTGTTGGTCGCGACATAGAATATACATATACATATACACACACACATACACACACACATATATATATCTGGTATATATAAGCGTTTTCTTCCTTTAGTTAACACCCCACATAACATGTATATGTTAAAAAAACAAACCCCTGTTCTTGAGTGATAATTTTTTGGACTTCCCTATTTTATTTTTATTTTTTGTGTTCGGGTTATTAAATATAACATATGAATAAAAATAAAACCATAAATAAATAAGAAAAATCCATAAATCAATATTATATTAGTCACAATGCTAAGGAAGCCTACCATTTAGAAAATTTCATAATAACAGTATAAACATAAAAACATAGTTTTACATCATGTGATTGCTTTGGTTTTTTTTGTGTTTTTTTTTTTTAAACACAATAAACTAGTCAAAGTAGCTTTAGCTCAAACCAGTACAAAGATAATGATTTTGAAAAGTTTATTTGCGGGGAAAGGGGAACCATTTTTTCCAACAAAATAAGTATCGCATTAAAACCAAACATTTTTTTAAATTGAAAGAATAACTCAGATATATCTCTTTTGTTCATGATTTTTTTGTTTAGCTGTTAAAAATAAAATAAAAAAATAAAAAATGGAGGGGGGACATGAAAAGCGCAATTTTTAATCTTCGTCAAAAAATTGCGCAATGATAAATTGGAACAAAAAATTGCGCAATGATAAATTAGAACAAAAAATTGCGCAATACTAAATTGGAACAAAAAATTGTGCAATGATAAATTGGAACAAAAAAAGAAAAAGTTTATACAATATGTAGGTATTCAGGGTCTTCTCTTCTTTCATTTAACACCCCACATACAAGTGTACGTTTAACAAAACAAACAAATTCCCTGTATTTGAGAGAAAACTTTTTGGGCGGGACTTCCCGATATTTGTTTTCTCTGTTTGGGTTATTAAATAAATCATGGAAATATTAAAAATACCCCAATAATTAAAAAAAAGGAAATTCTACAAATCAATATAATAGGCCACAACTCTAAGGAAGCTTACCATTTGGAAATTTCATAATAACATAATACCACACAAAAACACAGTCTTACATCATGTAAATGATTTAGTTTTTAGTGACAGTTTCATTACTTACGTTTACAATAATTTCCACACTCGTCTCCCTAATCAGTTTAATATTCTAACCAGATATATCTAATATCTAAAATTGATTAATATCATGTCATTTCCAATCTAATGTCAAGGTTTGTAACAGCAGTAGAGATGGATTCCATTAAATGGTTTAGCTCACATCTTGTAATGCAGAATAAATTAAATTCGATTATAGATAAAACATTTTAAAAGAAATAAAGTACTATAGGTAGTATGGTTTCATGTTTTTAATTTTTACTTTCTCATATTGGTACTTAGTCTATTTAGAGAGACATTTTTATGGATTTACACCCATTGAGCTCCTCTGAATACAAAAAAAAAGGTTTAAAATAATATCATTCTGTCATCTGTGCAGACGCGTGGAACCTAAACTATTTGCTCGATTTTGCATCCTTATTCCAAGGCGAAATCGAGAAATAAATTTTATATAATTAAATGTAAATTTGGAGGCTCTACTTCCTGAAAACCCCCCCAAAAAATATTCATCGAAAACTGTTCAAACGATTTTGATTTTAAAAATTCTACAATGTACTCCTTTTAACTACGAATCTTAAACATGTAAGACGATTTCCCAGGGGAAAAAAATCTTTGAAAGTAGCTTTTGAAAGGGTGAGATGTTGGTATCGATTCCCCGCCAGGGAGAAGTTATGTTTTATGGTAAATTTTGATCAAATGATTATTTATAATTTGTTGTTTTTTATGGAGATTTTAAAACGAACAATTGTGCTGAACATTACTCATATATGCGCAACGATGATAACATACACACACATACACATACATACATACATACAGACGTCATGCTGAAAACCACTCAGGAGGTCTTAAAAAACACCCAAAACGGATAATTCCGTTGAAATCTCGACAATTTTATTTTTTGTGAAAACAATACTTTTTCTACCAACATAGATAGTGAGGAAAAGTAAAAAAACAAACATGAATCAATATAATGTAACTGACTTAGTGCATCCGATTCGTAATCCAATGCTACAATTATTATCAACCAAAATCAACTGACATCAAGTATATTATATAAACAATATATCGAGGTTATCACATTTCGTTTTAAAAAATTGTCAAATATTATTTAACAATTAAATTGAGTGTACTTGTATATCGAATTTATTTTGACAATGATAAAACCTTGCATTTCATTTAAGCTCTAGAAAAAATACGTCATGTATACACTAAATTTCTATAATCGCATATTAAAATGTCAAATTTTACTATGTTGAAGTATTATATTTATGTGCTAAGTGTAAAAAAAAATTGTATAAGTTGATATAAAGGTTATATAACATGCAGATGACAGTATCGTAATCATATCTCATTCACCTACTTATTTTTAAATTTAAGTCATACTGCGGATTTATAAATATAAAAAAAATTAATAAATGAATCAGTGTTACTCTGAACGCAGTGGATTACACAAGTGAAATATTTTTATACTTTGATTTTATTTTAACTCTATTATTATGTGGATAAGTTATTTATTTGCAAGTTCACTTGTTATTATCTTGAGTCAGATTGATGCCAGAACAGTAAATGACAGGTGAGTGTAATTAATACATTAAATAAATTATATGAGAATTCTAATATTCTGAAAAATTGTACTGGCTTCAAAAAGAAGGGTAATATAAAATAAGACATAATAAAGAAAGCAAATATGAGAAGGGTGTAATATTAAGATATTTAATAGCCCTCCACTTGTAAACATTCCTATCCTGAGCGGCCGGTAATGATCCATATTACAGCCCTGGGGCCGGTAATAATGTATGGTTTTTCCATTACAGGGCCGCTTCATGGCCAGGTCGCGGCGTGTAGATAGCGCTAGTAGTTCTCAGCGTCAGCTGTTTAATTCGTGAACACTCAATATTTTTATAACTGCGATTTGTTTTGGTAATGATTTAACCTTAAAATGCATTTATTGTTTGAAGATTACGGAAAAATAGTTTTTGTAGTTAGTTTACATGTGGAGGGCTATAAAAAAGTGTACACACCACGAGCAGTAAGCGCTATGACATGCCTCGGGCGTTAAACGCACTCGTGCTTTCAAACTTTGCCCTCGGCCTGTAATAACACCCTTACTGCTGTAGGTACGTAAATAGCTATTAAATGATTTTGATATATAAAATATAATTATATAATATAATAAATAAATGTTGTTTTCATGTTTTTTCTTTATTATATTAGCTAAATTTTATGAAAACATTCTGTTATCTGAGAAGTTATCCGACTGCACCACTGTAAACTCTTGTTTAGGACTATGTATGTTGCATATTTATATGCATTACTTAAATAAGGTTTATTGGGATATTTTATTATTAATTTGATTAATTAACATTATTCATTATTATTTTGATTGATTAACATTATTAATTTGTGACATTTTTTTTTTTTAAATAAATATATGAAAACTACACTGCTTCCTTTTCAAACTTTTTTAGAATCATATTGTAAACTGACAAAAGAACCATGTTATAAATATAAATTGACTCATAATGCAATTAGAAATAGACTTCCTTTATTTAATTTCGAATTTACCAGGAACTTTTATTTTTATTATTTTGTAGACTTCCTTTGAATGACGAATCAAAAACTTCAGTGGAATTATTGAACAATCCTGATCCGGACGTAACAACAAAAATCTATTATTTCCCTCGCGATAATGAAGATAAAGGGAATGCGGAGACTGGAAACGGAGAAGTAGTTGTTGGTAATCAGATGTTAAAGTTATCAAAGAGAATCGATGATAAGGATGGTGCAGAAAAGACTTCCACTTCTCAACCTGTAGTTGTCATGCCTGGACTTCCAGGATTACCAGGATTGCCTGGATTACCTGGTCAAGGTGGACTACAAAGGTCTAAATCAATTGATAACACTTATGACAATTGCACCCTTTTTACACCGGATAACGTTCTTATCTGTAACCATCCCTTAGAGGAAAATTCAGAACCTGGAACTGGGAAGGAAAGCACTCAAAATATTCCAACTTATGTAAAAGTTAATAGCAAAAAATATTCTAACCGTAATAATTATGACAGGTTAAGAAAAATACTGAAAGCTCGTAAAAATCATTATCATCATTATGGAGGTGGAACCTATCCAATTCAATTCCCAAATGTGAATGCTACCCCTTTCACTCCATTAGGTTCACAAAGTAATACTAATAATGCTCTAGGCCAGGCACCAGATTCTCCATCCAATGCATCATCGCCATGGATGAGCTTGAATGAAAATTCAACTTACTTCGAGGCATCTCAATATGAAAATCAATCTCATCACAATCTTAACGTAACTACAAACACGAATGAAAGTAAAGATGATGATACAAAAGATGCTCCTATTCCTAATGGACCTGACTCTCGTCAAATACACTTTCAAGCGCTTTCAATGAATTTTGAAGACGACCGATTTTATTTCCCTCACATCCACTTTCCAAAAATCACAATTCCAGGATTTTGGCCGGGTCCTGGAGTTTCAGTTATCGGGGCACCAGGATTGCCCGGAAAACCTGGACTTCCTGGTTCACCAGGAATGTCTGTAATAACAATGCCCGAAAATCTAGTTAAGAGTCTCGCACAACCACCACAACAGAAAGCCCGAACTCCCACAGTTGTGCATACTGTGCCAGTTATTCATCAATCTGGAAGTCAATACCCGGGGCAATATCAAATAGGAGGTCAATACCCAGGGCAATATCAAATAGGAGGTGTTCCTAGTGCGCATAGCTCATCTAACTTTTACGGTGACCAACCAGGATCGTTCACCAGTAGTCAGGCCATAGCAAGTGGGATTCCAGGTTCTTCCTCTCAATATCCTCTCATCAGGCCAGGCTATAATCCAGGTGGCGTTCCATTTTATCCGTCATATAATGGCTTCCAACCCAATCATTATGGTCAAGGGTACCCTCAACAATACCCATATTACCCTTTTTAGGATATCCAATAAGAATAAGATGATAGCCATACAGTACATTGTAATGGAATTTCCGAAATTAAAATTTTAATACTATTTATATTTTTGTAATTATTTATGTAACAACATTATGCTATAATTTTTTCGTAATATAATACTTTAAAGCTTTGTGTTTTGTTTAAAATAATAATGTATATTTTTGTCAATTTAATATAAGATTATTAAAAATTAGAATCGTGCTGTATTATTTTAGAAGTCTTCAATAAGTATTTTAAAAGTAAGTTCAATAAATTAACTTAATTACCTTATGAGAATAAGTAACAGCATTTCTCCTTCTAAAAGTAACAGAAGTGTATGTATACAACTGCAAATGAACTTATTTGAATTTCCATAATGATTATATGGACACTAAGAATTTCTAGGTATTGACGAAGTTTGATTGCCTCTTTAATTACAGATTTCCACAATAGCAAAACAAATAGGTCGACAGTTTTTTTTTTTTTTTTTTCTCTCTCTCTCTCTCTCTCTCTCTCTCTTTTTAATAAAATAAAGCACCTTTCTCTGTGTACTACATATTATATGTTAAAAAAAAAGAGTTAAAAATGGATTATACAATACATTAATCTGATGTTTCATAATATAGTGTAATCAGATATTAGTTTGACTATAAGTGCGCCATACGATTAAGCAATAGTAACACAAGTTAACAGAATATTATTTCCTTCATTGCAACATTTAACTATACAAGTTAAATGTTAATGCGTGGATGATAATATTTAACTAAGGTGTCCCCAAAGTAAATTAGATGAATCGATTGTCCTGATAAATCTATTTTTACTATGCAATTTTACTGGGCAGTACCCTGAAATTATTTTCTTGATTTCTTCTGATCTAGCTGAGTATGTTTTATAAAGATTTGTTTTATAGGGCTCCAAATTTATTTTATTTAGGATCCATTCTACAGAAAAATTTTGATTCTTGTCTGCAAACTGACCATACACTAAAAATTTTAGAAACCACTATTTTTGGAACTTTAATTAAAATAGTGTATATACACAATACACATTGCATATTATAGTAAAAATCACGTCAAGATTAGAGGAACAAGGGGAGGACATCATGAAGGATATAGAACATTTTCATCAAAAAGTTTTAGCATAGAGACTATTTCTGTAACAATTCATCTTTTTTTATTATTCAAATAAAATGACAATAACCAAACGGGAACATATTATGTTCTCACTTCAGTCAGTGCAAACACATTTTTTCGAACGCCCAAATTATAAATACCACTTGTATGATTTGGATAATACGTAAAAGTTATTTTACCCCGTTCTAATTTTAACATTTTACACACATTGTTTTCTCTAGTGCATCTTCTTATGATTTTAGTTGCACTAATTTTTTAAAAATAATTTCCTATACTCTATTGTACACTCACGTGAGCAATTGAACATTCATTGAGTAATACACAAGGAAGCTATGTGGTGTACTAAATGACACGATTTTTTAGGTATATACTTTGTTTTATTTTAAATTATGGATTTAATTTAATTTTTTTTTTAAATTGTCTTATAAGAAAAAGTCGATTAAGAATTGATAAGACAAAACATACTACTTTTGCTTATCCCTGACCCCATTCAATAAAAACCTAACTGGCCTATAACAGTCGCTTGATTAGACCTAATCAAAAAATGGATCCAATTATACCGTTTCCCATACAATATTCCTAATCATGTGTCCCACTATCGCTTCACGGTTCACCGTTCATAGAACCGGTTTTCATCGGTTAACAGAGTTTGTTATCAAATGATAATTCTTCCCTGTTCTTAATTAATTAGATGATTTAGTCGGATGTATTTATTTATTTTTTATTTATTTATAGTTTAATAATGTTTTATTAATAAAATTATACTTCCCGTTTTATTTAACTGTAACATTACATTTTTTTTTGTTTGCCTCATTTTTACTTCCAAATATACGTAGTTTGTATAAAGGAAAAGTATTGAGATGGCGCAAAATTCGATTTTGATTAATAAGATCCCATAAGTCCCATGTTCATAAAAATTATATTCCAAGTCTAAATCGAAAAATAGATTTGGACTCTATATTTCGGGGAGTTGTTCCTTAGAAACTCTAAAATATAATATTTTTTTCTTCTAAAAAATGGTTTCGACGATTTTGACAAAAATTCAGAACTCTTTACAAAAGCCAGACACGAGTCTGGCCTAGCATGACACCCCCAACTCTTTAGGCACTAAAGATGCCTTAAAAAGAGGCTGAAAGCTGCTTTGATTTTTCACATAAGTATTTTACGTGGAGAGACTTTCCCTAATATGTTCTTTTAATAATGACCTCCACTCACGCTCCATATCCTAACTTTATAATTATGTTTATAATTAAAAATTACCGATTAAAATTACACGTAATCAGATTTAAACTTGGTAACAATATAAATATATATATACGAGTATGAGAAAGTAACAAATCCCATTTTCTTACATAATAGAGAATTTAATTTTGCTCGTGAAAGCCTATAAATTAAGATCTGCTTGTAACATTTTTAATCAGGCTCCAAATCATAGATATTTCTGTTAGACCAGATTATGTAATCTAAAAATATATAGAGGGGATAAGAAGAAATGACGCAGATACAACCGGAAAGTAATATATTAGGGGGAAAAAAATTGCATTTATCTTTTTTTTTTCTTCTTATGTATCTAAAAGGCAATATAACTGATACTGATAATACGTGTACATGGCTAGTGTTTAAAAAGTATCTGATAAAAAAAAAAAAAAAAATGTACTGTAATCGACTACATGTATTTGATTTCTAAAATAAAATTAAACACCACATGTACCATCAAACAACACTTCCTTTGCGCTTGTTTAGTGATGCTAATTTTTTCAGTTTCCCAGAATTACTTATGCATATAGGTGCCTTAAAAAACTTTTTTTAGGGTCCATGCAATTCTTATTTATTCCTGTGCTATTCTGTAACACACTTAATCTCTGAAAAACCCAACACAAAATGTTTGATACTTTGCTGTTATGTTACGTTTTAGATTCATACCCCCCCCCCCCCCCCAACCCAGGAAATGTTTC
>KZ653346.1:666813-691403 GCA_001010745.2 Gerris buenoi
TCCCCAACCCAGGAAATGTTTCCCCCCTGACCCTGATTTAGGAAATTTAAAGCTAATAAACATCTCTCAAGAATAAGGGTTTCCAACGTTTAAAACAAAAATGTTCATGTGTGATGCAATAAATGAAAATGAAGGACGTTCTGCTTACAAATATATCTATATTTAGTTTCATTTTTGTAACAATTTATCTTTCCACAATGTACCCTTTAAAATCGCGTTTGTCGTGTCTCCCACCTCTATTTTCGGCACTCTTTTAGTTTACCCCCTAATCCATTACAAATTAGACATGACCTGGGTATGCATAAAATTAGACAGAGGAATGTAAGCTCTCCTATATGCAGACATTATTATATCCCTTTGTATAATTATCTAATAAGACAAAGGGATATTTAGTCCAAAGTACTTTGAGACAAAAGAACATCCCCCTCTGTTTCTGAGTAAAATGATTCATATGTGATTAGGTGAAAAAAGCCGCCAACTTGAAAATTGAGTGATTATTAGTGGATAAAACTATACCAGTATTTTTACTAGCAAGACAAATATGTGTTCCAAATTTGGTCCAGATTCGTCAATAAATGATAGAGCCTATAGTGAGAGAAATACGCTTGTAATTATAAACTACCCAATAAGTACCTGCACTTAGTACAATCAATTAGAAATTCAATTTTTATAAGTTGTTGGTAGGATTCAGACTACGGAACGTTTAAATTTTAATTTAAATCAAATTATAATCACTATTTACAATGGGAGCGACAGACAGAGAAAAATAGACTTCAGCGCCGGGACTCGAACCACGGACCTGTATATTATTATTATTTCGTTATGTCAGAAGATAAATGTATATTAGTATTTTTATCTTGTTAGCAACTCTAAACCCAGAAGTCCACGGCAAACGCCAATTTGTTAGTTTCCTTGTACAAGCAGCCTATCTGTTGATTATTCTATATTTTCTGTTGAAACAAAAATATTCAACAATAAATGGATTATTATGATTTATTACGAGCAATAGCAAAATAGACAAAATAAACATTGCAACAATTAACTTAAATTTTTAACATTAACGTTCATGAAAGTTTATTTAAAATGTCTGTTGGCATTGTATTTTTTGGAGAATATTCTCTTGAAAATATTATACCTTTACTGTACTATAAAATAATTTAACCTATGAACAAGGATCTTTTTCCTACTTTTAAGGGAAAAAGACTGAAGTTATCATTGAAAACATTATTATATTTATTTCCGGTCAGTAAACAAAATATCCTACACTTTTTTAACCCGGAACACAATTCAGTCCTGCCTTATAAAAATATAATCTGGTAAAAAAAACACCATTTGTCGGACCAAATAACCTATGAAAGAAAAAAAATGATGAGTTTTACAAGGAAAGTAATCTTAAAAAAAACTATTTACCTACCATTCTGATGTCTCTGCATTACCTTCCTTTTCGTTCAATATGTTTTTATCCCAAAACCCTAAACCAGACAATGTAAAACGAGAGCCCATTCTCATCTAATCTTACAGTCACCGCCAAATCTTACCCTCATACGAGTACTTCTACTTACCTCTTCACATCAGAATATATTTCGAATAACAATAAATGGGCATACTTTATCTCCATCCGTAGAAGTAATCTTGGCTATTTTTCCTGTACAAAGTAGCTTTTGTCCTACTAAATTTAGTTACTTATAATACTGACCTTTTTCTCTTCTTCAGTAAGTTTACCACGGCATCTATCCGCGGTAAACTTCCGTTCTAAATGATTATTGCTACCGTTCTCACATTAGTTTTTTCTTTCAAGCGTCCACTTAGTATGAATGTAGGCTGAAACATTCATACTAAGTGGATAAGATATTTTTACCACGTTCCTTCAAATGGAAAATACTAAGTTTTAATTGACATATAATTCAGCAAACATCAAAAACTTCTATGTTGTTTTTTTATGTATTAAAATTTTAATTTTATTTGTGATTTGATATTGAGAAAAACTTTTTTTTAATATGCACTTAATATTACTCTGATAAAATATTATTGTATTAAATCAGGCGCAGCAAACAGCTTACTTGCAAACAGTTAATTATTTTCTTTGTAAAAAATGAATTCCAGCACTTGTAGGGATATTCCAAAAACTCTAGAGATCTGGTAGGATGAAGATTTTCAAACAAAGATACTCATACACAAATTAGAATGGTATATTATAAGTGGAGTAATACAAAGAGGTAATAAGAATAGTTGATAGTGATTCATTCATACATCTCTAGAGATCTGCTAAGATATCGATTTTTATATAGTATTTTTATACAAATTAGAGCGGTATAATAGTATAAAGAGGTAACAAGCAGTATAGTTAGAGAATCATTCACATATCTCTAAAGTTCTTTCAAGATATATATTTTCATATAGTTTTTTTATACAAATTAGAGTGGTATAGTACAAAGAGGAAACAAGCAATATTGTTAGTGATTCATTCACGCGTCTAGAGATCAGGTAAGATATAGATTTTCATTTCTTGCATTTTTTATTTTTTTACACATGGGCGTGGAAAATAAAATACTACCCCCAAGTGTTATATATATTTGAAATCTACTCTTCAATACCTTTCATTTGATACTTCACTCAAAATTAAAAAAAAAAAAATCCCGTGACAGGAATTAATCTGATCACAATCAGATGGCGGTTATCGGATCAAATTGCTTTTCTTATTATTTCTATGGTTCAGCAAAACGCATATTTTATTTTTCGCAGAATTTTGCATATTTTTTTTTCATATTTTTAGAATCACCGGAAATATAGTATAGGGGGGGGGGGGGGGGTCACGCAAAATTTAATGACTTCCAAAAGTGTTATATATTTTTGTAATTTACTCTTCAATACCTTTCATTTGATACCCCACTCAAAATTTAAAAAAAAAAAAATTCCCCGTGACAGGAATTAGCCATTATTTTGGATTCCCAGTTAATCAGATCAAATTGCTAATCTTTTTTTTCTATGGTCCATCTAACCACACATTATGCATATTTTTCTATATTTTTAGTAACAGCGGAAATACAATTTTAAGGGGGAGGGGGGGGGCACGCAAAATTTTAATGTTTTTGATAAAATGGCGCCGAAAAGTAAGCACTTTCCCTAAGTGGTATATATATTTGTAATCTACTCTTCAATACCTTTCAGTTGATACCCTACTCAAAATTTCAAAAAAATAAAAAAAATAATCGCGCGACGTGAATTATCCGCCATTATGAATTTGAACAGCTGATAATTTTGATTTCGCTATATTTTTTTCTGTGTGCGCGTCAAAACGATCTTTAATACTAGAAAGTTTCATGATTTTATCTGTTTTGATTCAAAAGTTATTGGAACCGTACAGAGTGACAGACAGACACAGGAACGAAACTATATAAGGGTTTCTTTTTTTTTTTGTTTTACCAACGAAACCCTAAAAAAGACAAGCAGTAAGTGATGGTTAGAAAGTTTAGAGTCACTGTAGTAGTGCTAAATAAGTGTAGCATCTCTTCTCTTTTCATACAAGTTATTAAATCCAAGGAGGATGTAAAGGATCCACATAAAAAAAGTCGTAAAAAAAGTATGGATGGATGAAAATTTATCAAGCAGGAAACAGGCTGAAAATAGCCAGATCATGTTTAGAGATTATGTTTGATGTGTAAATTTTTAAAAAATGTTTATAGGATTTCTCTGAATTACCTTAATGCAATAGAGTATTGCCTTACTAAATGCAATAGAGAAAAAGAAACAACTTTATTTTTGAAGATTATTTGAAAAAAATAAAAAAATAAAAAATAAAATAAATAAATAAATAACTAATTAACTTAAATAAATATATTTTAGTTAAATTAATATTAATTAAAAAGAAAATACTAAGAATTCACGGATTAAGTCCTAGGTCAACTGGAATTAGTGTAGTTATAATCTTTTGAGTGCTATATTAAAAGGTACAACTCCTATGAGAGGTTTTAATACTATTTACTTTTATTGAGAAAAAAAGGTTTAATCAAATAAGAAACTGAGAAGGATATAATCCAAAAAAGCCATTTCCAATTAAACTTGTTAATTATTAAAGTTAACTTAACGACAAACTTTATATCATACCTCATAAATAAAGTTAATCTTCTCATCGGAATTTAAACTAGTAGTATGGTGCCAGATCGGATCAGGTAGGGAGGAGAATAGAGTGTAGGAGGGTAAGGGAGAACTGTAAAAACATCTATCCTAAACCCTTTTTCACTCGAATAAATACAACCGTTAAGGCAAAGCAAAAACAAGCAGATTTACGTGGGTCAGCTAGAGCGATAATAGAGGTCCATTGCTTCCATAGGCCCATCACCGTCTAAAACGATCACTCGGGAACCATTCTACCTCTTTTTTTTAAAGTAAATTCTCAAATATATAGTTAAAGTCTCATTGGCTTTAATGCCAGCAGTATTTAAACTAAAACCAAAGAGATTCCGATAGCTAATTGTTGCTGCTTTCTAATAAATTTTGCTGTAAAAGCTTTAAATACTTCAAGTAATTCTATAAAAATTGTAAATAAAATTTTACAATTTAGATAGCAGGTTTGACTTATAGATAGAACTTCAGCAGTGACTAATGAACTCTAACTGGGAAGGATAAATATGGGCCAATATGATAATGTATGGGCAAATGAAGATGTGAAACCTACTAAGGTAAATCGGCAAAAAGAGACAGAATAGAATTATAAATACTTGATGATCGAACTTCTGATTTTGATTCGATTACCATACATTCTACAACAATTGGATATAAATCTCAATAATAATAACATCAACTTTTGAAGTTACTCGGCCAAGTCCAAAGAATGAGCTCAAATTTCCTGAAATTGAAATACATTGGAATCATAAGGAAACAGTTAGAATGTCTCGATAACATCCAAGAACAGTGTTCGTTATCAAATAAGGTTTGTTTGTTTGCTCACAACTAAACCTTCTTTCTCTCTACTTCTCTACCTCAGTATCTAGACAAAGGAGACTATTTGAAGAAGTATATTCCTATACAAGAACCTACGATTAAAGAGTAGGAAAACACTAGTTAACTTAAAATATTAATTAAAATAGATATTAACAAACCAGCACATGCTTTTCTAAAATGAGGGCTATTTTTGACTAATCGAATAATGTCTTTACAATTTAGATAAAAGACAAACATATTTTTGCTTCCGAGCTTACCGAAGTATATGTAAGTGTATGGAAATTTATCAAACTGAAACCAGGCTAGAAATAGCCAAATCATGTCTAGAGATTATCTTGTGGTTGTACCGAAGAACGAAAATTTGCCTTTTCAAATATTCCAAAACAGAAATCCCTTTCAGATATCAGAGAACATTTTGCTTCCGAGCTTACCAAAGGTATCGGAAGCTATGTGATCGTTCTGAAGAATGAAACATTTTTAAGTCTCGGATTTCATAAATTCCAAGACAGATAACCGTTTCAGTTTCAACCATCAGGGAACAATTTTAGTTCCATGTTTGCCTGTAGGTCTGTCGCTCAAAATTTTGCGAACTAACATGTCTTAAAAACTATACACGTCCAATATTAATGAATTTTGTATGGTATGTCATAATTACATTGTTGGACCCATATAAGTTTCTACCTTCTGCCCTCATTTGTTTCTCCTCAACATTAATTTACACCTATAGCTTCAAAAGTTCTTATCTGATTTGTTTGAAACTTTTATAGTTTATCGAAACTAACCCGCAGATATCCCCAGCTTAATATGAACTGTCTGTGCTGTTTTAAATTTTGCTAAATTGGTTCTTCAATTTATGTAAAAAAATTAAAATAGACTGCCAATTGGTGTGGCACATAGCTTCCTCGCATCCTATCCAGGTACTTTATTGATTTTATGCTTTTAAAAACAATTATTGNCTATTTTTGCCCTGACTGTTATTAAAACAATTGATAGTATATGGTATATATTAATAAATCAAAAGTATTTCGCTTACACGTACCTACTTACTTTTTGTAGAATCTATTACATTATCATACAATTAATATATTTCTCTAAGAGTTTTAAGTGGCTGACTAAATACTGTGCAATTAACCTCTGCTACAATTGCTTTAACTTTCAGTAAATCATTTGAAGTGGAAGAGCGAATAATTGCTCGAGTAATTACAGGGTGCGAAGAACCGGGTGATTTCCAACGTTACCTCAGCAGCAACGCATCTTTATTATTGCTCTTCAGAAGGTTTTCATGAAGATTTCAGCACCTGCGTGAGACCGATTTTCCCCTGTATTAATTTACAGTCTGAAGACAAACTGTATTCAAGTTCTAGTTTTGAGATGGTGATTAACCTCTCACATCTGAGTATACTTAAGTATATTCAAGTATCTGAATAGCATTAACAAGGATACAGTAGTATTTATACATACTACACCTTTGAAGTAATAGCTTGGTAATAACGTCTTCAGAACCTTCAAAATTTTAGTAACATAATTGTTCACTTCTAATCCACCATGTTTTAAAAAGATGATAAATTCTTCTTTGATTGTGCTCTAGTAAATCATACAATATTTTTCTGTATTCACAAATCTTAAGATAGTACATAAGAGAGCACATTTAATTATTATTGAACAGTTTATCAAAATGTATCATCAAAATATCTTCTTCTCGGTGGGGAATCGAACCCGGCCTCTCTTTGTATGCGTTTTAAGCTATTTTGTAAGGAAATAAATTTTTCCCGCAAAAAGGGCTTATATCGTTAGATTTTTATTTAAGTGGACTACATTTTAGAATATTTTTTATCAAAATTGTCGGAACCATTTTCGAGAAATAAGTTTTGTTTTTTTTCAAGTTTTTTTTAATAGTTTTAGGGGGGTAGCGCCTTCAAATTTGGAGCTAACATTTTTCTGAACATTTATGCCAAATTTTGTCACAATCGGCCTAGTAGTTTAGGCTCCACTCGACTGCAAAAACAACAGATAACAGACAAACAGTTTTTAAAAACCTTTTTTTTGGACTCAGGGGACCTCAAAACGTGTAAATCCATGAAAATCCCAAAATTGAATTTTCGTGCCATCACAATACTCCCTCCCCCCCTCTGTGTATTTAGTTATATTTACTCAAACTTGCTTAAATAGAATAAATACATAAAGAACAGTTAATTGTCGAACCACAATTGCAGTTAGCTATATATTCCCTTATATGTGTCCATTAAGAAAAAATATTGTTTACCTTTTAATACTAGCTCATTATCTTTTACTATTCTCTTCATTAATACAAACCGTTCTGTACAGATCCTATATTATTTAACTGAATAATAATTGCAAACAATGCTTAATTTAAAAGTTACAACACAATATTTGGATAATACAGGAGTAAAAAATGAAATATTAATACTTTTGTCTTCATAAATATCTGTATTAAAAGTGAATGTTAATGATTTATTCTTCTAATTTTTGATAGCATGAATAAATTAAAAAATATCTCGGTCAACTTATTTTATACCAATTTTATTGCAATTTCTTATTAGTTTTAACGAATGTTTGCAGACCTCTCCAGTCATTACGAACAATACATCGTAATATCATGTATCACAACATCATTATGTATTACTTGAATAATAGTTTTATCACAAATATGTATTAAAAATATGTAATAAATTAAAATATGTATTAAACTAAGATTAAAAAAAATAAGTTAAGGAAAACAAAAGTGTATTTTATGCATGCAATTACGATTTAATTTTAATAATAACTAGGGGACTCTGCCCCCTACTCGCTTCACTCGTCAACCTCCGAAAAGACGTGGTAGCGGCCGCTGCGCGGCCGACGTGGTATGAGAAGGGAAGTATAGTTATAGTTTATGGAATATGAGAAGGGAAGTAGGATAGTGGCTGAGGTGTAGTGGGAGAAGGTGCAACTACTATCTACTTTCCTTTTCTCGCTGACATTTTAATATACCTACTCTCAACTTCTGCCTTACAGACTTTCCTCTTCTCGGATGAACATATATACCCTCACTCTGTCTTGTCTACACAGTTAGTATTACTCAAGCTCTCCCTTCCCCCCCCGGACTCAACCCTCTTCTAGAGGAGTATCTCCTAACGCACTCTACAATCAGTGAAGTATGTCACTCTCACTGAACTCGTTTGTTTACAAAACTTTTTTAATAATATAGATAGATACTACTGTCTATAATAAAGCTTGAATGTAATAAATTTGAGATGTATTAGAGAAGCGTATTTATAGAATATAAAAAACTTCAACTTCTCACGAATCCTTTTATTTCAGGGTTGTTTCAAATGAAACTTCATTCGCATTTGCAGAGGTTTCTAAATGCATCCTTACAAATCTTCAAATTTAGTTTTCAGGGCTATTGCTAGGTAAAGGTAGCGTCTTAAAAGGTAATAAATAACTCTTAGTTCGTGTATTTATTTTTTCCTTCCCAAGCGGATATACCTTTAGTTCACTCTTATATCCTGGGGCAGGTTTGCCTCTCCCTAAAGGTTAAAACAGCTAAGCACAAGTTATACCACCTTAAGGTAACGGAACCTTCAGGACATATTTCTTCCTTCCTCCGTTCTGTAGGACGAAAAAGGGAGCCCCGCTGTAAAAATCCCTTAAGGCAGCTGGAAGGGTCGAGAAGGGGATTAAATTCCTTATTTATTTTTAGGGCGTCAAGCGTTATGTGGTTTATATAAAGGTGGGGTTAAAAAAGGAGTGAAGGTGAGAATTTATATCTATATAAGTAAAGGGGGGGTTTAACTCTACAAGGAAAAAAAGGAAACCTATGTTACCTGTTCGCGTGTAACACCTTAAGAATATCGAAAACACGAAAGTTTATATGATGTAATTTCATTTCAAACGTGGTACTTTTAACAACTTAACGTAGAATGGACGTAAAGAAATGTTTGCAATAACTGTCTCGTAATTTATCCATAAATATTAATGCCACAAATGTCACAAGAATATCATCAAGACTGACAACTTGACACCAGACTTCCTGTAAATGTATCATTGTCAAAAAAAATTCCACATCCTTTCTACTCTGGTAAAGTGTAACTCAACATGAGGCTTTTTTCACGTATATATTTTCTTTATTACGTTAGATTGGTGTACGCTACCTTACCTGGGAAAGGTATGTAGAAATAAAAATAGAATTTGATTATAACCATTTAATGTGTAAAACCATTTACAACTGTTTTATTGAAACATTATAAACAATTGAGAGAATATTGGCTTCACAACTACATTTCGATGGAAATAATCTTATCCCCTATTTATATAGAAGTATTCAATAATAGTAATGTATTATTTAGTTTTATTTTTTAAGCTAAGAACCTTTTTATTAATTATGTAGGTATTTATTTATTACGCACTTTGTTTAGTTTTAATACAATCGTCTGCATTTATTTAGATAAGTTATTATATTAATTTGAACTCCACTGAAAACAAAAACAGTTTAAAAGAAATAACCATCATTCTATTTTATACTAAATATAAAACATCAACAATATGATACCATGATTTTGCACACTGCAATAAGGTACACAATTTGTGTTAGTGAGAGACACTAAGGGCGGCGCAGCGCGACACATAGAAACTGTTCCAACATCAGACATTACGTCAAAAGATGTTGGCTCGGCATTACGCCATGTCCTCCAACGTTTCGTCTCGTCCGACTAATCAGGGGCCCGACGATGCCCACTCAACTTTGGACTGATATCAGATCAAGAAGATCAGATATAAGGCTTGGACGAGTGTGCTCTCATACCGCCGAACTTGCTTGGCTGGCAAAAAACATCAGGAATGTGATAAACCTATATATGATCTTCTTGATCTGATATAGGTCCTGAGTTGGGTGGGCATCGTCGGACGCGATGAAACGATGCAGTACATGGCGTAATGCCGAGCCAACATCTTTTGACGTAATGTCTGCTGTTGGAAAAGTTCCTATGTGTCACGCTTGCGTGGCACATCCCTTGGTGTCTCTCACTAACACAATTGTGTAAATATACAACCCTGGTCACCCTGATCACTTATAAATATTTGTACCATTTTTAATGATAAAAACCTGATTTGATCAATTGGTACCTAATTATATACAACAACACCTGTGTCACACATTTTAACTTTCATCTGTCATTAACATTGTATATTTTTATTTTCAACTATAATTGTTGGGGAAATTGTTATATTATACTATTTAAACTCCTTTTTTTAAATTTTAGGAATTCGATTAAAGAAGAGAACTAAGAGATAACTCATTTTTTTTTATTATTTGTGTGTTCAGATTGTCTACACAAGATTTTAAATCAAAGATTATAACTGCATTTGATTTTAACCTCTGTCTCAACTCCTATATTGACTCACAACAACAACTAGTTTCAACTAACTTACTAGTTTTTAAGTGAGTATACTATCATAATTGTATCCGATTTTAACATTATACTATTTTTACCTCGTCTGATTTTAACCTCTGTCTCATCTCCTACATTGACTCTTTCAATTTCATTGACTCACAACTAGCCCTAGTTTCAAAAAATTAAGTATACTATTATAATTGTATCTTATTTTAATCCTATCTCTGTCTCAAATCCTACATTGTCTCTTTCAATACTCTCATGTTAACTCATCCGTTACTGAAGATTACTGTTAGTGATTGAAAGCCGCCTCAATCAAGTTTACTTGAATTAGAGTGTTTTACTCAAATTATAAAATAAATATAACAAACACAGAGTCACTGGATTTACGATGACAGTGAAAGTAAAAATAGGTTGTGTGAGTAAAACTGGTTCGTTTTATTATCCGTCAATAAATTGATTACAAACTAGTTTTGGCCACTTTAATTACTCATCCGCAAACTAGAATTTCATTGAGATATTTATTTTATTTTACTCTTTAATCTAAAAAAAAAAAAAAAAAATGATATTAATTTAAGAGCAGGAATATAACATAATGCAAAATATCATCAAATTTATAGAATTCTCATATATGTATTTAATAAGTTAATATAATTATATAACTAGAATAATGGACTAAGGTTGTCCGTCTTAATGAAAGCCCGGCTTTATTAGTTAATTATTATAATAATGCAAAAGGTATTTATTAAAGCACAGTAGTAATGGCAGGCACTGTAGATTTTTTATCTAATGACTTTCCGCGTGACAAAATCATGCGGTTTTTTTTATGTTTATACTTTTTGACTTGAGTCATATTATTTGAGAGTGAAATTTTTTTTATTTACTCATGGCAGTAAAATTAAGCATTTTTGTATTGTTTTCAATCTGCAAAATGCCGTTTTTCTTGATTCTTTTGTAACATGCCTAAAAACTCGCAGCAAAATAACGAACATGCAGCAAAATTTGAAGAATAGATCATTACATATCATACTATTTTTACCTCGTCTGATTTTAACCTCTGTCTCATCTCCTACATTGACTCTTTCAATTTCATTGACTCACAACTAGCCCTAGTTTCAAAAAATTAAGTATACTATTATAATTGTATCTTATTTTAATCCTATCTCTGTCTCAAATCCTACATTGTCTCTTTCAATACTCTCATGTTAACTCATCCGTTACTGAAGATTACTGTTAGTGATTGAAAGCCGCCTCAATCAAGTTTACTTGAATTAGAGTGTTTTACTCAAATTATAAAATAAATATAACAAACACAGAGTCACTGGATTTACGATGACAGTGAAAGTAAAAATAGGTTGTGTGAGTAAAACTGGTTCGTTTTATTATCCGTCAATAAATTGATTACAAACTAGTTTTGGCCACTTTAATTACTCATCCGCAAACTAGAATTTCATTGAGATATTTATTTTATTTTACTCTTTAATCTAAAAAAAAAAAAAAAAAATGATATTAATTTAAGAGCAGGAATATAACATAATGCAAAATATCATCAAATTTATAGAATTCTCATATATGTATTTAATAAGTTAATATAATTATATAACTAGAATAATGGACTAAGGTTGTCCGTCTTAATGAAAGCCCGGCTTTATTAGTTAATTATTATAATAATGCAAAAGGTATTTATTAAAGCACAGTAGTAATGGCAGGCACTGTAGATTTTTTATCTAATGACTTTCCGCGTGACAAAATCATGCGGTTTTTTTTATGTTTATACTTTTTGACTTGAGTCATATTATTTGAGAGTGAAATTTTTTTTATTTACTCATGGCAGTAAAATTAAGCATTTTTGTATTGTTTTCAATCTGCAAAATGCCGTTTTTCTTGATTCTTTTGTAACATGCCTAAAAACTCGCAGCAAAATAACGAACATGCAGCAAAATTTGAAGAATAGATTATTGCATATCAGGTTATGAACTCTCTCAAATTGTTCATTTTTACTACGTTTTTATTAACTTGGTTTCTTGTTTGTATGTTTGTTTGTTTGTTTGTCCGGTACAAATCTTGCGACCGAATTTTAACTAACATCCCGAGTAGCTAGACATTTGAAACTTTCAGAACAGCTCAGAACACGATGACAATGCATTATTTTAATGCTTTTAGTTATTTTTCAGAAGAATTTAATTTGTTTTCAGCAAATTTGCTGTAAGAAAAGTTAGTTCGGAAAAAATCCGCAAGTTATTTTATTTGTTTTGTCATATCCCAAATATTTACAATCCTTTGACCTCCCCAATATTTACCTCCTTTGACAGATTTCAAATTAAAAAAAGACTTTTTATTGAGAGGTAAACATTGAATGACAGCAAAAAATAATAAGTAAACCAAGTAAACAAAAAATAAATTAATTGAATTAAAAACGTAGTATATAAAAAGTTCTTTTTATCTTGTAATTCTGTTAAATATCAGTGAAAAATCTTTAGTGTGATTTTTCTGCCGTTAGTAGATATTGTATGTAATTATGCATCAAAGGCAACATTCCTAACTCGTTTAAAGATTTTCCTCCCTCGACTTCGCCTCTGCAGTAAATATGTTTAGCCTATTCTCGCCTTCGACTCTGAACTAAAACTTAAGAAACTTGTCAGCAAAATCCTACCTATTTTGATAAATCACACAACATAACAAAAAAAGGACAGTTCCTATTCCTTGTGACTGAAAAATATGATTTTCTGTATCATATAGGAAATCATACATAGTGAAATCATAGTGTTAAGTGGTTATAAAGGGGTTACTATAAATAAAATAAAACAAAACCATTGTTACTTAATGTTATACAATTCACATATTTAAATAATTCACTGTGTTAGAATTACTATTAAACAATGATAACTTACATTTTCTTTTTCCTGACAAGATAGTGGAATGTTATTTGTACAATTAAACAAATTCCTTGGGGCAAATAAACTTGGAAATAAAGTGAAGTGTTTGTTTTACAATTAAGAATACATGTTTTGAGAGATAATACCATAGGTAAACATTAAACATGCCTTTTATTTGTTTTTTATTAAGTATACAACGTTCCTTTTAGATAATTTTGTCTCAAAGAGAGTTCATGAGACTCGAACCTTTCAAATTATTGTAGAAAGTTAATCTTTAAGTTATCCCCGATTAGCAACAGGTAAATTAATTTAATGCAAGGATAATTAATTTAATGCAAGGTAATTAATTTAATAAGTGTTCATGAATGCATGAGTTGGTAATTAATAGATCTATCTATCTATCATAATCCTGGTTAATGGGGAAAACATATAAGGTTTGTTCCAACCACACTTAAAACTAGTTTGAAACTGTCCGATTCAAGCGCATTGACCAAAAGTGAACTCCTGTTGCTAATGCGCATGCGTCGGACAGTTTCAAACTAGTTTTAAGTGTGGTTGGAACAAACCTATAGTATAACGTCTACCGTTTTCGTCACATATGGGAATTAATAACTTTTTATTTTTTTTATTTTATTTTTTTTTTAGAGAAGAAAGCTAACTTATCTATACTGTTATATTCTTAATTATTTATATTCTCTACTGCATATACTATCGTTTAAATAATAGTTTATTTCTATTTTATTAATGAAGTTACAAAATGAGGATCTTTTTTTTTTAATTTGGTCTTATTCCGCATTATTTTATCAGTGTAACTGAATTATTGATAGTATTTCTCAATAATAAACCCGACTCTATGGCTTGGCGCAAAATGAGACGCGGTTATCTGAGGTGACGCAAGAGAATACCGTAGATTTCTGTGAATAGCTTAAACTTAAACAAATGTAATTGCGCAAGTTGAGTTTTATTTTTTTAATTATAATCATTATTAATAATGGGAGACAAGCAGAGAAAAATAGACTCCTGCGCCGGGACTGACTCCGTATACGGAGGGCCCGGGTTCAAGTCCCGGCGCAGGAGTCTATTTTTCTCTGCTTGTCTCCCATTATTAATAATGATTATAATTTGATTTAAATTAATATTTAAACTTTCCGTAGTATGAAAACTACCAAAACTTATATAATTGAATTTAGAATTAATTGTACAAGGTACAGGTACTAATTGAGTACTTTATATACATACAGCGTTAATTCTCGATTTAGTTCTAATGTCATAAATTGACTTGCTAAATATGTATGAATGTTGAAATCTTGGATCTGGGGTATAGTTATCAGTTACGGCAGTGAAGAATCATTCTCCCGCGTAGCTTAGTTGGTTCAGAGCATCTGTACTGGAAATACGGAGGGCCCGGGTTCAAGTCCCGGCGCAGGAGTCTATTTTTCTCTGCTTGTCTCCCATTATTAATAATGATTATAATTTGATTTAAATTGATATTTAAACTTTACGTAGTATGAAAACTACCAAAACTTAAATAATTGAATTTAATTTTATTATATTAATCAATTCTCTTATCATGAATTGAATGGTCTGGTCAAAGTCAAAATTATATTATACAAATCATTATAGTAGTAACAGTAACATAAAAATCTTACCTCAAACAGCTAATTTCTTCTCGATTCCTTCTGCCCTTATAGCATTGTAATAATGTTATGTGCTTCTTTGAATTAGTTATGATTTAAGAGAAAATATATGTAGTTGGTAAACTGTTCATCACTAAATTCATTAGTTACAACAAATTAAGTACCCCATTAGTATATTAAGTTTTTAGGTAAGAAGTTCTCTTCATCAATTGAAACGACGCTAGTCAACATTTCAGTCGCAAACTCATAATAAGAATCGGAACCAAAGCTCTATTCTATTTACGTAAATTAATACACTAGTTCACGTAAATCAATACATGTTGTACAGGCAAGTTACCTCTTTTAACGCACGGGAGTTTCCTCGTTCTCAAATATTTTTTCCTATTTATTTTATCAAATCAAGGAAAAGAAGATAAATTAAATAAATACAACCACTATCGTCGAGGATAACTGTTCGTAGGAAACTGTGGACTGACGCCGATGACTGCTATCGACAGGGCTTCGAGACGCAGTCACAGCGTCACGTCACCCTGTGACATGACGCTAAATTTGTTTATATACAGAAATCTACATAGTGTCTCCCTGTGTCACCTGTAAAAACTGTGCCTAACTATAAACTAACGCCTAGCAACATCGCAAAACTGCGTCTCATTTTATACTTACATCTAGCATCAACGCTTTTAGCTTAAACGTCGACGGATTTAGTGTAGATCATAGAAAGGTGAGTCCGTTTATCTATGTCCACATTGATAAATGGATGCAATAATAGCGTTATTTCAATAGGTTTGTCTCAACCAAGCTGGCAATCGTCGTCGATAAGATCGTCACAGGCATGAAAAATGACACCTGCTCCAGTAGTTTTCCAGTAATTTTAAGGGATCGCTAAGATTTCCTGCAACATGGCTAATTCCCCAAGTTACTAATTATAGTTTTAGAACCCAACCTTCCTCATTCTAGTTTTAGAACGTAGAAACATCCTAGATTCAATAAAATTACCCATCTAGTCTCGTAATAAAAAATCCAGGTGTAAAAGTAAGAATAAAAATTTATGAATGAATTTTACACCCGTTCTTGTCAAATTTGAACTCGATACATCAATTCTTTCCATAAAATGAGGCGTATTTTTTTGATTACGTGTTAACCAATAAGGAGGCCTGAGGGAGGTGCATCTTAACAATTATCAAAGTTCTTATCAGTGTGTGTGAAAAAATAAACATATAATAACAACAATAAAACCCATTTTTTTGTTTTTGTTATCTAAACATATCAATGTATAATCTATTTCCATTGACGTTAATGGCGTGATGATCTCGATAAAACGTAGATTCTTTTTTTTTTTCTTCTTCTTTTTTTTCGTATCCAATTAAAATGAACTCTAACAAACTGGCTGAAGTTTTGAATGTTTGAGTTCAATAACTCAAGATTTTTTCATATTAATAGACAAGAAATTTTCATGGTTTATTGACACTCAATTGAGAAGATTTTAACACTTATATAAAAGAAAATACATCAATTTCTGACTTCAGAGTTCATTGCAAGAGCTGAATAACTTAATTGTTGAGGAATATAATTTCTTTAAACCCTCTAAAACATAGGGATGAACTTCAATAGATCAGTTTATTGTCAAACCACAATAAAATGAGTCAACAGAAGTTAAGCTACGTATCTCAAACTTGGACACTAACCTAAAAAGGTGGAAAATTCACTTATAAAGCGTAGTATGCTGAGTGTTAAGCGTAAAGACAGGAAAGAATAAAGAGGTAAAAAGAAGACCTCAAGTAAACGATGTAGTAGAAATCATAAGATTTTGAAATGGGAACGGTTATCTTATCAGAATGAAAAATAACAGGTGGACGAAAGCAATGACTAAGTGGTTTTTAGGGAAGAGAAGATGCAAAAAGGAAGCCAAGAATAAGATGGTGAGACGACCAAGACCAATGAACAGGAAGACATGGAGCAAATCCATAAGGAGGCTTATGAACAGAAATAGGTCAAATCTTATTATAAATTAAGTAAATAGAGATGACAAAAAATGATTGTATGTATACGAGTAGTTATAGATAAAAAGGTCAATAAAAGCTTTATTATTATGGTGGTTAACAGCTGTTAACTGTACCTCTTTCTTTAGTGTTTAGCGTAAGAGGTGGTAATTTTACAATAGGTTAAATTTTTTATGCCTTTTGTTTGGTCCAAGCCGTCCACAGTCCACAGTCTATTACGTTACAAATAATATATTTTTTAATTTACTATTATTATATTATGTTTTAACAAAGGTTTGACAGTGTTCTTATTGCGGTTTTGGCGTCTTTTAGTGATATAGTCACACTTCAACTTATATTTTGGCCTGGAAGGATTTTTTGGTAAAATTTAAACTGTTGCAATATCGATTTTGACATTTGAACAAGGGATACCAGTAATTAGCGCGGTAGATTCTGAGGTTTCGCACTAATTGCTCTCAGAATTTCAGCTCATAGTATAAATTTCCCGCGGTTAGAAGGGAAAATATGGCGGGACAGTTTGGCGGATCTCCGGTTACTTAATTGCCATTCGCAGAATTTTGTTTTGTTTCATTTTTTATTTTTGTAACTCGTGTATGCGGTTTTATTTTTTAAATATAGCAGGGAAGGACGGACTTCTAATGGTAGTTATTAAAATTCAAAAAATATAATTGGTTCAGGTTCGTATAACTTAAATCATTAGATTAAATTGCATGTTACAAATAAATACAAAATAAAAGGTTTTGTTATCAAATCTTTGATTTTAATAAAAAAAAAAGTTGTTTTTATTTATTTAAAATACGCTATACCAGTTGTATAAATAAATGTTCTGTGACTACTAATAGAATTTTCTTGAGCTAAAAGTTTTATAGACCATTTTAAATTAATATTTTGTTAGAATCCTCTCTTCCTACAGAGTTTAAAGCACAAAGTTAGAAGATACATATGCTTTCTGACCCACCAATCTTAGTATTCTAGCCTTTCATCCGTCCATTTTTTAAAAATAAAATGGTTGAAACCATCTGTTAAAAATTATTTGTTACTTAAATATATTTTAAACTTAAACTCGCAAGAATGAAGTAATTTATTTATTTCTACAGTTACTTCTCTCTGTTTTTCTTCTGTATCCTATTGGTTTTATTTACAGCAAATTCCCTGTTGTTGTATACGAAAAAATAAGGTTATTGAAGGAAGAAAATGTATAAAAAGCTTTAGAGGGCCGGGTTTAAAACTATACGAGTATTTGTGGACTCTTTGTGTCTACGGGTAAAAGAAGTGAGGCTAATGAAAGGTTATCGTAACCCTACTAAACCCGTCTCTAATCCGAAAGGGAAAAAAGAAGCTGCAAATGGACTCGATGGCCGACGTAGCTTATACAACTTCCTGGGAGGTGAAGACTGCTGTCTTGAGAACAAACCTTGAAAAGTAAAAAGAATGAAGGGGCAAACCTTCTCCTTGTGAAAAGCATCAAGAAAAACAAGCAAAGGATCCCTTTTTCCCTCCTATATCCAGGAAGGTTAGGAAGTGATAAATTTCAATCTATCACATGGTTTGCTGTTTCCATTCCATAACCTCCCTTCCTTTTTCCACTGCCCCTAGTAGATTCTACCGGAGTAAGAAACATGGTCTTCTGACCCCTTTTCTTCGGCCTTATTTCTGTTTCAACCTTCTACTAAAAACATCTTGTTTTAAAATAAAGATCAACCTATAGCATCTAAAAGTAAGAATAAAATATTAAAATGATTCACAAATAATTTGATAACGAAATGTATTGTATACTATGATGCACTAAAAGTAACCATTAAGGTTAGTTGATATAATTTTTTAATTAACTTAGTTTGACCGATCATAGTTTTATTAAAACAAACATTTAATAAAAGCATCAACGCTTTTAGCTTAAACGTCGACGGATTTAGTGTAGATCATAGAAAGGTGAGTCCGTTTATCTATGTCCACATCGATAAATGGATGCAATAATAACGTTATTTCAATAGGTTTGTTTCAACCAAGCTGGCAATCGTCGATAAGAAGACAGGCATGAAAAATGACACCTGCTCTAGTAGTTTTCCAGTAATTTTAATGGATCGCTAAGATCGAGATGTTTTAAGAATAAGTATGACTTCCTGCAACATGGCTAAATCCCCAAGTTACTAATTATAGTTTTAGAACCCAACCTTCCTCATTCTAGTTTTAGAACGTAGAAACATCCTAGATTCAATAAAATGACCCATCTAGTCTCCTAATAAAAAATCCAGGTGTAAAAGTAAGAATAAAAATTTATGAATGAATTTTATACCCGTTCTTGTCAAATTTGAACTCGATACATCAATTCTTTCCATAAAATGAGGCGTATTTTTTTGATTACGTGTTAACCAATAAGGAGGCCTGAGGGAGGTGCATCTTAACAATTATCAAAGTTCTTATCAGTGTGTGTGAAAAAATAAACATATAATAACAACAATAAAACCCATTTTTTTGTTTTGTTATCTAAACATATCAATGTATAATCTATTTCCATTGACGTTAATGGCGTGATGATCTCGATAAAACGTAGATTCTTTTTTTTTTTCTTCTTCTTTTTTTTCGTATCCAATTAAAATGAACTCTAACAAACTGGCTGAAGTTTTGAATGTNCAACACATATCTGGGAAACAGCAGAAAGCAGATTTATTGACGAAACCACTTCCAGCATCACAACACAGACTCCTCACCCTGGTCAACCTTGGAGGGAGTGTTGGAAAACAAAAACAATAAGGTAGACAGGTTGAAGTCAACTTGTTTAAATGACCTGCCAAAATTTAGTATATAAGGAAGAAATAATTTGTCTTATGTACAGTTGTATTTAAAGCGTTCAGTAAATCAGTTGTTCTTAAATATAAAGTGTTAATAATTTTTTTGTAAATGTCCGTAATAGAAGGTGACAAAAGTGATCTATATCTGATTTACTACCCTACCTCTGTATTGTTTAACGAATTCAAATTGTAAATTTAATTTTGCAAATACTTTGATATCAGTTTACTCATTATCTAGGTAAAGTATTTGGAACCGGATCAAATTAATTATTTATGGTTGGCCTTTGATAATATGTTAATAAGTACTAATAAAAAGTCATTATTCTGTTTCTTTATTACGTCTGGGTTCAAAATTGTACAAAATGGTGGCTGTACCTAAGTGAAAAACTACAATTCTCTTAAAACAGCCTTTAAAAGTAACAACATTCCACACCTCGACAAATTTTCAAACAGAAATATGTTAATTAATATTATTATTTCGTAGCCAAAATTCATATGCAATCTAGGTTTTATTGTAAATAAAACAAATTACTTTCTTTAATAACAAATGAATTTTCTCCGTGTTTGCTATACTTGAACCAATCGTTAAAACGAATCAAACATCATTGAAGACTGGCCTGCAGTCTTTTTGGTGAAAGAATAAGGTAAGAAAGAAAATCTTTAGGTCTTGAACAATGATTACTTGAATTATATAACGGATAAGTTAATAAGTTTATAGGGATACCCTAAAATGGCACATGGACATAAAGAAATAGGTTTTAATAATTTTCCTTTGAAAAATGAAAAAGTGTAAGAGCAACTTATGATAACTTTTGTTAAAGGCCAAGATAGCAACTTGCCTATTGACGCCCTATGACGTCTGGTATAAAGAGAATTATTTATTGAAAGAAGCTTTGAGAACCCTTTTTGCTTGGTGAAACCCTACAGCCGTGAGAACTCTCTGCGTGAATGCAACATATGGTTATATTCTCACCTTATACTGGGCCGCAACTAAAGCCGATTTCTAGGCTTTACCAGACTATCTACTCCTAACCCGGAATCCTCTTTACTTCAAACAATATTCTGAAGAACATAATATCTAGCTGATACTGTAAAAAGTATAAGTTTAAACTAAAATGTAATAAAGAAAAAACCTATTTCAAACGAATAATACAAATAAAAAATGCTTTATTAGTTGAAGTAAGATAGTTGATAAATTGTTTCATCAGTTTTTTATTATAATTTTGTGTCAGCTGGAGTTGATTAACATGGGTCAATTGATTAATTAACTCTATTTAAATATAGAAAAAAAAATATTAAGTTTTAAATTAGTACAGCTAAATGATATGGTTTATAATAAATTAATATATTAACATGCAATGATTAAAATATTTTGGTAGATGAATAATTTTTAACACGTAACTTAATAAATAAGTTTTAAAGGGAAAAATAAAAATAAATTAATAAATTAATAAGAAGGAAGTAATAACGGTATCAGGCTATAATTAAACAAAATCACAACAATAACTAATAAAGTTCAGAAATAAATATCAATAATCCGTTGTAAATTAATGACAGTCTATCGTATTCCAGATAATATTTGAATTACTAATACGTGTATACTAGACAAAAAATAAATGATTACATTCGCATGCACTGCTAGGAATCGCGCAGCAGGATATATCTCCTGTAGTACAAAGCGGGCTCTCTTATCACCAATGATTCCCATGCCTTTTCCATTAAAAAAAAAATATATAATTTGGTTGTCCGTCTGAGCCATTATACTCTGAATTCTCCCAGCACTTACTTTCCTGAAGAAATGAAACACATTTTTCATGAAATGAAACACATTTTTCATGAAATGAAACACATCTTTCATGAAATGAAACACATCTTTCATGAAATTAAACACATCTTTCATGAAATGAAACACATCTTTCATGAAATTAAACACATATTTCATGAAATGAAACACATCTTCTAGCTTCATAGCGTTTCAGATGCCATTGTCGCATCCTAACCAGGGCTAATGATGTTTCACATGACTCCCGCTCGTAGCATCATTATCCATCTCATTGACCTTATACTAATGCAATCATCATATTTTACACTTAATATAAAAGAATGCTTTGAGAATAACTATAAAATTATGGGATGATTATAGCTGAAACTGACAAGTTCTAAGCTTGCCGAAAAATAGATAAATATGTTTTAAAAAGCCGTCGAATCTGAACTATTAATTTATTTTCAATTGTTCTTGTGGAATTCTACGAAAAGAAACTTTTTTAAGTTTCTTTTATGCAATTCAATTTTTCGCAACATCTTCAATTTTAGATCTATGGAAGCTAATTGTAGATTGGCTTGTCTAATAGATTTCTGTTAGAGTTTATTTATCTTGTTCTAGAGATTAAAAAATTTGTCTGAAGAACAAGATAATTACTGCAACGAGAAAGCACGTTTTAAGCGGGTCAAAAAAATAGATTTTGTGATAGAATATTCTATATTGTAAGCATAACATTGTAAGCTTTTTCCACACGTCTAAGAAACTCCATGAAGTCTTAATGCGTGCTGCACACATGAGCGTGTCTGAAATGTGTTAGAGAGGTTGTGAAAACTTTAATAAACAAAATTATTTTATTAAATTCTAAATTTGTTTTTAATTTTCACATTTTTAATTATTACCTATTTGTAACTAAAAATAGTCTCCATGAAGTAAGACATATAGATTGATATTAATATTATATAAAAGAGTTAGCGCCATTCATCTAAGAACTGAAGTGGCTATATCCGCTAATTACAATTTAACATTCCAGAAACAATTCTTTAAAAAAATATATAGAATTCCAGTAATATTTATATTTTCATTTTACTACAAGGAGGAAAGTAAATGAAATATTTTAATTAAAGCGTTCGAATATTTTAATAATTAAAACTCTTAAAATAAAACGGAAATAAAGTGGGATCTCTTGAATATGGTAGATATAAATTCAAGAGTGTTTAAGAGTAAAATATTCTTATTTTAATTCACACAAGTGGTTTAACTTGGGATAATAAATGTTTCTCTGCTTCTATTCAGTTATTAATTACTATTTTAAAAAATTCGGCGAGAAATAAATAAAAATACTACATTATTATTTTACTTCTAAGGTTCGATCTTTAAAATAATAATTTAATATTGTTGTGCCTTATAAGTTAATTTTTTAAATGAGTTTAGCTTATGATTATGATCAAATTAATTAATATCTTATACAACCTGAAAAGGGCCTTATCGAATTCACGCGACGAATTAACGTCTTGGTAATAATCATTCTTGAAACTTTTCTAATGCACCTTATTTCTTATATTAAACGATCGTCCTTCTCGGTTTCTCCCGTGTAATTGAGGTTTTTTTTTGGTATGTCCAATCCAGCCTTACTTACTTGCAGTTGAATGGGATTTCATTCTTTCTTTTTACTTTGATTTTCTTCCTTTATTTGGAAAACATATTACAGTGTGTCCCGAATCAAATTTATTACTTGCAGTGATAGGAGGTTAACATTCTTAATGGTCCTTCGTGTTTTGGTATTATGCCTCTTTTAAGTTGTTAATCGTGACACAGCCTAAATCTGTATATCGGAGGTAAAGGGCACTATCTCCATTTTTTACAAAATTGAGGTTCTAACAGTTTCCTATTTTTTTATTTTTTTTTTGCTTTTTTAGAGGTACAAGGCACTATGTTCTAAGACTAAAAATCACGGATTTAGCCAGTTGGAAAAGGCACTATGAACCAACATGCTGGGGAGGTAAAGAGCACTATATGGACATGTAGCTGTTTACGTCCAGAGAATTAAGAATAAGTTAGCACTATGTCCAGATAGTACCCTATACCCACTCCACCTAGTAAAAAATAAAAGTACAAAATTTGAAAAAAAAATCATTAAAATAGCTCTCCCGAAAAATTTACAATTTGGCACATAGTGCCCTTTACCTCCGATACACTTTACAACATACAAATATATGTATGTTTAGACTGTGCCACGTTTTGAAGAGGTATAATACCAAAACACGATGGAAGAATTACAACCTCCTACCACTGCAAGTAATAAGTTTAATTTCATAAATGGAATTTAGAATATGGAAAATACAATAGAACTTTTAGCTTCAAGTAAAAATCATCGCGCTTTTGCATAATCATTTTGCTCGAAATTTTCCAGAAAGTAGACAAACTCGAACGACGAGGTCTTATAGTAAACAGTTGTTAATCTCTGAATGACCCGATAGACTTTGAAACAAAATTAATTGCAAGAGATCTCCATCACCCCGCAAGATTTTTCTTACATCTGCGAACACAACCTATCATTAACTATATATAATTCATAACTATAACCTCATTCACACTCATTCGACATTATTGTACAAACTCAGCTCGAACACCATAACGCATTAGTTCACTTGTAAATTGAAGTCTAAGTTAAAAAAATATCGACTAGGATAAGATGATACGCAAAGAGAGTTTTTAAAAAGGACAAAAGGATGTTTTATCTAATTGGATTTTTAATTTAATTAAATCCAGTTTGGAGACTTATTTTCAAATGTAACCGGAACAACTTGATTTCTTATATTTCTTTTTTATCTTTTCTTTCTTGAAGGGCGAAGAGGTTATTCTTTCTTTAATTCTTGGCTATCATTGAGTTTAAATCGTTCTTCTAATGTAGCTCTTAGACGTTTTTATTTTTAATTACTTGCTGTAATGAATGAAAATAAATAAATTAAAAAAATAAACCCGGTTCAATTTTCATTAAGAATAAGTAATTTAAATACTTACTCATTTGTCATTACATTATTGATTACTGATCTTGTTTAAGTTCATGGGGATTAATGAAGAGAACGAAAATCATTGACACACATCGGAATATTTCATTCATGTTCTATGTATATAATGTTAAATAAAGCGTAAAGGCTTTCATTGAAGGTATATATATACATATAATATATA
>KZ653346.1:765444-797332 GCA_001010745.2 Gerris buenoi
TTCTGTCATGTAAAAGTACGTCAAGTTCGTCTCTGTGTTGAGTCACGCCGTCTGCGTTCCACAAAAGGATAACAAGGGATTTCTGGGTAGGTTGTGGATTCATTTAGTAGGGATGTAGGCGGGGAGTATTGAAGTGACGTGGGTTAATAGGTTAACTAAGGGCGTGATAGCGTTTTGGAGTTGGATCAAAAAGGAAGATAAGGCTGTGGTTAGAGCATTGGATAAAGCTGTGACGAGATCGTTGGTTAGGGATGGGGGTGGGATGTAGGCTGAAGAGGGTAAATGACGTGAGCTATTGTCCGTAGATATATTATTTTTTGTAATATTTGCATAAGATAAGCATTGGGTAACCTCTCTCGATGCATCAATATTTTCAGCTTGATTCGCTTGTGTGTGAGTAGTAGAAGGTGCAGATGGTTTGGGTTGTTGGTTGGCTGGTTTGTTGTGAAGGTTGTGAGTTGGTAGTGGTGGTCCGTTGAGGAGATTAGATGGTATTGGAGGTGGCTGGTTGTAGTCGCTAGCTATTCGTGGTTTTTTGGTACCTCTTAATTTATTTTGTAACTCAACGTGTACTTGACATCCTCTATAGCTAGCTGGGTGCTTGCCGTTGCATAGGGCACACTTAGGATCTTCTTCCACTTTTTTTGAGCACATATTAGAGTCGTGGTTTCCGGCGCATTTAACACATTTTGCGGGGTGATTACAGTGGTTTCTACTATGACCATATTGCTGACATCTTTTGCATTGTAAAATCTCCTTTGTTTTGTATGGTTCCTCGACTTTTATTTTGCAATAATAGAGCTCATTCAGCTCAAATATGTTTTTATTTTGCGGGCTTGGTTCTAAGTCTACAAAGAACAAAGGGAGATAATTTTTTGTCACGCGGTGCTTCACTCCCGCTATATTTTTAACCTGAAACCCTTTTGCCTGTAACTCAGTTTTAATTGTGTTGACGGGTGTTGTTGGGTGTAGGTGCCGTATCACGACTCGGAACGACTTGTCCTGTTTGAGCTGGTGAGTGTGGAAGGAGATGTTACGGTTTCTCAAGTAGTGTACAGCTTTTTTATAATCCTCGGGAGCTTTGGGGAAGATGGCGACATCGGAAGACCGAGATTTGTAGGTAAATGTTGAAGGACCTAGTTCGGCCGAAAGGGCTGTCACCAATTTATCTATATTTACTACGCCTGAGATGTATATTGGAGGTGGCTTAGGAGTAGACGTCCCTTCTTCAGGTTGTGTGAACGATAATGCAGTAAAAGGATTATCGGTTTCAAACTTACTATTGACGGGTTTTAGTGCATTTACGGAGGTTGAGTGCTGTTTAAGATTGTCACTAGTAGAGGGCGAAGGCTGGGGTTGCGTCAATTCAGTTGGTAAAGTGGCTAGACCGTCCGAGGGCTCCGCGACCAAGAGGCTATCTTGAGAGGAGGAGGGGGATAGGTCGGGAAAACACTTCTACGGCAGATTAAAATTACCTTACCGAAGAGAGAGAGAGAAAAAAAAAAGGCAATTCGAGATTATTTATGAAAGATATTTACAAACTGTTTATATATTTACACAAAGAAAAAGAAAAGAAACAAACTTGTATAAAATAAAAATGATATTCTTAAGAAAAAACTGGGTAAAACCGATGAAAACAAATTAGAAAACAGAGCGCGATGTGGACGTGACAGAGTCTAAACGAACACTGTGGGAATACAGTAAACAAAAAAAAAAAAATCACGTTTTGAAGGGTATCACCATACTTCTATTTTCATGGAAGTAAAAAACAATGAGAACCAAAAATGTAACACCAATTTCGAATCGCTAGTATTTTCGAATCGAAAAACCAATTTAACTTATATAAGGGGTGAGCATTTCCCCCGCATGAGCTTACGTTCACCTCATTTTGCTCAGATGTGCCTCAACATCCCAACGATGTCGGCACATCAAAGAGAGCAAGTGCTCGGTTCGTACACAGTTTGTACGCGGTTAACAACTTTCGAGGGGCCGAATAGTATGAGCCGATTCCCCCCTCTCCTTTCTGACATTGTTTTACTGACTATTACCTTCCTGTTTGAGGTCCGAGCTTAGTGGTTTATTGCTCATGCACCAAATGGTCGTGAGCCCCCCTCACCTCGTGCCGATAGGGATCACATGCTCATTCGGGGCAAATGCTCGGAATGAACATGTGGGAATGCCCGCCGTGCGAATGCCGCGAATGCTCCGAATGAAGTGTATCCCCGCCTTAAGAGAGTTTAAGCAGCGTTTTTTTTTTTTTTTTAAATATCTAAGATTAAAATAACCAGAACTCATGTTTTACTATTCAAGCCTTAAATCTTGAAGTAACCTAATAGTTTATTATTGATGAACTTGATTATAATAATTAAATTGTAACATGAACGCAAATTATTTAATTGTAGAATTAAAAGCAATTTAGATCCATCCAGTTTTCTACACAAATTTTGAACCTTACTTTGCAAAAGATATATAAAGGCTATATAAATATATAATTTTACTCGCTCTTCCTATTTCATCGAATATTCTAAAAGTAATTCCTCAAATGTAAATGTTACTGCCGAATCTATCAAAGGGAAGTATCTTCTTTTTTAAGATACATCAATATTACGACCACAAAAAAGGTCAAATGTATCTTAGAAGGAAATCGACAGTACACATATATACGGTCTATATATAGAGGCAATATGGCAACCCTTACAGTATCCTGAAGTCATATCAATAAAACAAAGCTGTAAACTAAACGCCAAAACGTTATTTTACAGCCACGAGTTTTACCATCGGAATATGTTGCTTCATCCTTTTTAGTTATACAAGCCATTGGAAGGGCTCGATTTGGTAAGATATATGTGTTCCTTCCACCCTACCATTACATCCAACGTTTTTTTTCCTTTTTGACTCAATGTATGGTTATCTCCAAGGGTATTATGTTTGTTTTAATAAAAATAATCTTAAAATGAGATCGGTAAGTCCAAGGAAGTTTGCCCTTTATAGGGCAAGTCAACAATTAAATTTTTTTCGTTAACGGTCAATGTCCACATAAGGGGACACCCAGAAAAACTTTGGTTTATATCAGCTGTTTTATAGTCTAAGTTTGTAATGATGGATTTAAGAAGCATTCGCGTCGATATAAAGACATATCGATAGTGTTTTTGTTTGAAAACATGTTGTATTTTTATGTGTCACTTCTAGGACTAATAAATGTCTTGGTTTTCCGGTAAATCCACGTCGCAAAGGGTTTTGAGTCCGTTTTTCTCTCTAGTAGCAAGTTTATTTTGACACTGCTTCGAGCTAGCATTACGATGCGGCTGTAAAAATGCTTACAGTAGTGAAGGCAGAACGACGGATTTCTAAACCATCCTGACATGGATTTCACAGAGAAACCAAAAAAATGTATTACGAGATAAACTACGGAAGTCTACACATCAAATATTATTTGTTTTGGATTAGAAAAAGGTTATGGTTAGGATCACACCACAGTGATAAACGATATATTATGAAAAGGGCCGAGGTATAATAGATTTTGGGACCACAACTATAGAAAGGGGGGAATGCTAAAACCACAGAAAAACTTTTCATTGCGGATCTAGTTTCCAGCCGAAAATGAACTGGTTCAAAAGAATGGCACATCCCTGTTAAAAAATGGGTTTTAAGCCAGTCCCCTGTTTCTACATTTGTTCCCAGGCTAAAATGTCAGTATTGCTTGCAATCGAACTAGAAAATGGTAGAAAATATTACATCATTTTATACACAGCGTATGATTAAACAAAGAATAAAATGATTCATTACAACAACATTTAAAATACATTAATGTAAACCTCGCAGTTTTAATAAAACTGATGAAAATTGACAAATATAGCAGCTTAACTCCATGTTAACCTTACCGTTTCGATGTAAATATTAATATAAGTTCAAATAAATATTGAAATATGGAAATTGAGCTAATAAATCCCAGAGGAATAATTGATATTTGAAGAGGCGGTTCGAAGAGCTCGGGAAATATTAATGCGTTTTCAATTACTGACTCGCAGCTCAATTTACAAGATTTTATATTGGGTTTGTAAGTAAAAAAAGAAGGTATTTGTTTAAATGATTTGAAATCTTTTACGAATCTCTTTTGATTCTAAATAATTTACAAAACTTTCGATTTTGATGGTCAGAAACCTTTTGGTTTGAAATATTAAAAAGTGAGAAAAAGATACAATGAGGAAAGCAATAAAAAAATATTCACGGTAGCCAAGTCCAGTCAAACTATTTAAGCTACAAAAGTATACCTCTAAAATATATTTTAGATTAATTATTTCATCCCCGTGAATTTATTACATTTTTCTTGAATATTTGTCCAAGGAAAAACATTTTATCTTGCCTCCTGCTTTTATATTTTTAACAAATATTAATATCCAAAACAGTAAACAATCCTATATGAATTTTCGTCAGTAAACCTATTTTCTTAAGCCTTTTGATGCGTACTTCCAACTAAATCGCATTAGAAAGATTGTCAGTAATCACATAGAGTTTTTTCTCTACACTATCCTTTGTAAGCCTAAGTTTTTAAGTTTCCCGACTGATTTCACTGTAGTTCCATCCTAGATTTAGTGCCCGATATTATAACACTATTAACACGCCAGTTCCTTCTACTAGTCGTCAGATTTTTTTAGTATTTTTATGAGCCTTTCTGTGCGTAGATCCAATCTTAATACGTAAGAAATTGCCTTTGGTGATAGTTTTCATATTCCATTTCCCTCAAAAAGCCTTCAAATATTTTCAGCCCATATGCTTATAAATTTAAACTAATTACACGAGACCAGATTTTTATTAGCCGCTCATATCATATTTCTCTTTCCTGTTACTTCAACAATCCTTCAAATTTACGGGGTTTTTACACGCATTACTAAATTGTAAATGAAAGAGTACATTATGATCTCGTTACCATAATATGTTTCTTAAATCGCTTAAATCCAATCTAAACGCAGGAATTGCAAAATACAATTTCGTTTATCTATTTCCTCCAATAACGCATAAGTTCATATGGTATGAAAAAACATGAACAAAAAGAGGGGAATTTTTAAAAGAGAGGGAGATTCTTTCACATTTATTCTCTTTACACTATCAACACATCAAAAGCATGTTGTCTTTGATAAGAGACATAGACTAAATTCAATCGTTTCAACTATGTCTCTCTCTCTTCAAAAAAAAAAAAAAAAAAAAAAAAAAAAAATCATTTCGGGTGTATTTTTTTTTACTTAAGATACAAAATAAAGGTTAAAACTTTCTAAATTTTGAAATTATGAGAAATAACCGACACAAAGAACGTTTATGGACAAGTTATTTAGTACAAAGATTCAAAATTATGTATACCTTTAAAAATCAAAAACTAAATTTTAAATATTAGATTCTTCATCCAACATCAGATAGTTTTCAAAAACACAAACAATTTTTTTTGCGAAAAAACAAGCTTTTTTTAAGAAGAACAGCAAACATTTTTGTTCTTTAAAAATGTTATCTGAAACAAAACTATTTCCAATCAGGGATAGTAAAAAAGTCCAGTCATGCACCATGACATAATGAGCGAATTTTCAAAGAAATCTGCGTATTATTGGCTTATGATAATATAGGAAAATAAATTTTGGTTTAGAATGTGGATGGGGTAAATTTGGTACACGGGTACGGGGTCAAAATAGTATTTACCCTTCAAGATGCGTGTCGTTGGAAAGCTTTTTAAGAGTACAGTAATTGTTGTTATGTACACTTTTATCATATTTTCATATAAAAGGGAGGTAAAATGGAAAAAAAAAACATGTTTTTATGCTATTTTTGACCCTAAATTGTCAAAATTTGACCCCTTAATGGATTAAGGGATTAAGTAAATTCTGGCCAACGATCTAATCCTTTCTTTTGATATTATTGACATTTAAAATTTGTTTGAAATGTTTAAGTGCATCCTAAGGGGAGATATCGTCTGGAGTGACACATATATACATACATATATATATAAAATCCAAATACCACTCACTGACTGACTCACTGACTCACTGACACATCACGATATCTCTGAAACCACTGGACCTACGACCATGAAATTTTGTAGGTGTCTTCCTCCTACCTCCTAGGTGCTCGCTAAGAAATATTTTAAAAATCCGCAATCTTAAATCAAGATGGCGGCCATTTATATACAAAATTCGACAAGACGATATCTCCGGAACCAATGGCTCTAGAACCTTGAAATTTAGAAGTTAGATTCCTTATATCAAATTAGTAACTTTAGATAAATGGTTAACCAATCGGGCATTTTGATTTAAGATGGCGGATATTTACATATATAAAAATCAACGAATGTATGTTCTTTATACAAATCTACAGTTGTAGTCAGATCTTGATGTAAATTTGCATAATTGACCTACAAAGCAAGGGGAAAAACACTGACTTCATGAATTTTCGAAATTTAATTTTGGTACACAGGGGTACGGGGTACAAATGTCAAAGTAATGAATACGCTTCATGATGCATATCGTTGAAAAGCTCTTTAAGAGGACAGTAATTGTTGTTATGTACAGTTTTATCATATTTTCACTTAGGAGGGGGGTAAATTGAAAAATAAAGCTATATCTTATATAAAAGAAGAGTATCCGTATGAGGGTATGTCTTTTATCCTAATTTGATGAATATTTACACACTTTTTCTTCAAAACAAGGTGAAGGTCACTGCCTACATGAGATTACGAAATTACAATTTTGGTACACAGAGGTACGGGGTACAAGTAATGAATACCCTTCATATTCATGATGCATGTCGTTGCAATGCTCTATGAGAGTACAGTAATTGTTGTAATGTCTAAGGGGTACAAATGACAAAGTAATAGATACTCTTCATGATACAAATCGTTGAAAAGCTGTTTAAGAGAAAAGTAATTGTTGTTAAGTACAGTTTTGTCTTACTTTCATTTAGAAGGGGTATATGGATATAAAAGTCATCATAAGGGTGTACATATGTATAGTCTTTTATACAAATCTACAGTTTTAGTCCGATCTCGATGAAAATTTGCACACTTGACCTTCAAAGCAAAGGGGAGGTTACTGTTCACGAATTTTCGAACTATAAATTTTGGTTCAGAGGGGTACGGGGTACAAGTAATTAATACCCTCCATCTTCATGATGCATATCGTTGAAATGCTCTTTAAGAGTACACTAATTGTTTTTATGTACAGTTTTGTCTTATTTTCATTTAGGAGGGGGGTAAATTTAGGATATTTACAAATTAAATTATCAAAGAGGAGTGGGATATAAGTAGGAGGGATAGAATCTAGATATTCTCGCATAGTAAAATAATTTGTATGCTTTCCTGGTAGTTTATAAACTTATCAAATATAAAAACACTCCGTAGCGAAGCACGGGTATCCACCAGCTAGTATACTATAAACATAAAAAAAAAATTAGGAATCGATTCAGAATGGTCTGAAACGGATTTCCATGGAAAAATTTTAATTACAAAAATTTTGAAGCCATTGCAATAGCCTAATTTTTTTCAAAAATTCGCTAAAAGAAACAAAACATGTTTTTATTCTTGTATTTATAAACAAAATATTTTGGTTGAAAAACATTATTTTATTTTATCAGAATGGTTTGCAGTATCGCAAATATTTAGTCACTGTGGATAGTCTTATTTTATGGCAATAAAATAAAAAAAGTCAGTAGAATCAAGAAGTCAAAAGTTGGAAGTCACTACTTGACATTAGTGTAAAGTTGTGTATTCTCCATCTAACCCATTGGTTGTCAAATTCATCAATAACTCTTCTGGGCCATAATTATTCCTTCTTTGTAATAGTAAACTGACCCAATACTTCACTTTTGAGACTTGTAAATTAGAAACAAACCGTAACTCGCTATTAAAATACCTTCGTTATCAAACGACATCGTACAAAGCCCGAGACTTTCTGCCCAAAAATACGAAAAACTGAAACAAATTTGACTCAATCTAGTTGAAAGAGGCTTTTTTTTTCTTTTTTAAAAAAAAGGCAACGAATCCAAACAAGTTTTTGTTTGGAAAAAAAGGAGACATATTTTAGTCTTTCTTTTCTTCTTTTTTACAACTAAAATGTTTATAAAACTGTCTGTTTGATAGAAATCCGCCGGAACTAATATTTAAATTAATAAATTAGATAAATCATTAGAACGGAACGCAGACCAACAGGTTGGAGTTAAAATACTTCAAGTTTCAGATGATTCCTACTAAGCATTAGTTGTCTTAAGGAAAGAGGCTTTTCTTGCTAAGTAATGACATCAAGTTGTAGAGGCTTAAGTGCCCTTAGAGAGTTACTTAACTAACAGCCATTCACATAATTCCTGCCCTTACTTCTCTCCTCAGAGAAAATTACTTGAAACTTGGAGTGTTTACCAACATATATGTAAGGATAACTCCCACCATGATTTCATTAAATATTAATTACTCATGCTTCAATAAGTTTTTCCTCGAATAAATGAAGGATAGAAAAATTAAGAATAAAAACCAAATGTATACCATGCTAAGAATTATAAATTTATCAATAAGGTATGAAATATTTATTGAACTTAGAAATAAATTCTTTACATTATTTTTCAAAACAAAATTACCACTCTGTTGCCTTGCATAAAATTCTAGAACGGGTATTCGACTTTTGCCTTATAAAAAAGCCGTGCCTGAAGAATTTCATCATTAAGCTTACAAGCGGTTATAGTAATCCATCAGATTTGGCACAAAAGTAGTCTTTTAAGTGGCTAATTATTTTGCTTCCGAGCTTACCGAAGCGATAACTTGAGTAAATGTCAAACGATTTTGATGAAATTTGGTAGACATGTTCATTTTACCAATGCTCAGGACGAGTTCGTTGGACAACGTTATCCGTTCAAGCGTTCACGCGCAACGCTCGCGTAAATGTGAACTTTAAATTTAAAATCCAAATTTTAGGTCGGGTAAAAAATCAAACTTTATCTATTCAATGAGACAAACATTTTTTTCGAATACAATTTTTTATTACATCCAACTGCGACACCCCTATGAAGTGACAAAGATCGCTTAAAACTGTTAATAACCCGTTTTAAACAATAAACAATATAACAAAAAAGTAATATAACGTTAATGTTAATATAACAATAAAGTACATGATAGGATGCGAGGAAGCTATGTGCCACACTAATTGGCAGTGTATTTTTTTTTTTATTATGATACGTTTTTTTGTTGTTTTTTTGCACTTTTTATACATAAATTCAATTTAATTCATCCCGATGCCATAAAACTTGATTAAGGTTAGTATATCGTTCAATATAAAGTTTATTTTTATTTTTTTATTTCAGTTTATTTAAGAAAACATGTAATTCTTATTCTTGTCACAAGGTATTATGAAGGTAGTATTTCATCATTAATGCATGAGGATTACACGCAGTTACTTTTTGTTACTAATAGTCATTATAATATATCTCTTATTTTATTATTTATATCTAAAGTAAAACTCAATGTGCGATAATTCTGATAGACAAAGGTCTTGAAACTAAGAGTACTAAGCCCTAACGCTGAAAGGGAATTTTGTTTAACTAAGTTAGCAGTACTATGAACAAAGGAAAATTATTGAATTATTGGGAGTAGAATGCGCACTGGTTTGCCTTAGTCGGTTTAAAACAGTTGTTGTAGTTCCGTTTTGACATGGTTGTTTCGATTCTGAATCAAGCTGAGAGGTGAGGGGGGAAATCCGGTACCTTCTAGCGAAGGAAGACACGCCAACAAAACTGTTTATAAGGGTGGTGTCAATAATGGCCATGCTTATTATATAAATGTGTTAAAGCGTCTGCCTGTTATGCAGGAGGTTTCAGGTTAGATTCCCGCAAAGGGCACTCCACTTGGTGTTCACCCAGCCTTAACTTAAATCACTCATTGTTTTTCTCAAAAAAAAAAAAATAAAAAAATAAAAAATAAATAGATATAACCAGTTACTTTAATTAAACAAGCAGCAAATTAGAATTTAACTTCGCTAATCATGCGTTAAGGTGTCTTCACATCATTATGGACGTGCATGCGCAATGAATACAGCTATGTAAAGAATCACTTTCTACGCACCTAAACAAAGATATAATGTATTTTGTATCAATCGTAGATAATAGTACATTACGCGTCGAGTGTGGAAAGTAGCATTTTGCATGCGAGTGTGGAGTTTACACCCGAGCGATAGCGAGGATAGTAAAAACCACACGAGCAATGCAAAATGCCGTTTTCCACGAGTTGCTTACCGTACTTTATCTACGATTGTTAGATTTTAATAATAAATGCAGAAAAAAGTAACAAACTTCCTGTATGTAAGCTCGTAATTCAGTATTTCTCTTTTGATAAAGGTGACATCAATTCGTTAGTTGTATTTTGTGCCGAATTAATTATTTCGGAAGGCGTATTATTCTCCTCATACTCTTCATAATCACTTAAATCACTCATTAATTTTCACAAAAAAACTCTATACAAACTGTTACTTTTATTAAATAAACATCAAATTAGTTATGTTAAATGTAAACAAACTCGCTAATCGTGTGTAAATTTGATAATTCTTCTTCATTACGTCACTAGAGTGGAAAAAAGAGGAATTCTTCTTCTTAACGTCACTAGAGTGAAAAAAAAGGAATTGTTCAAAACAATGTGACACGCATGCGCAATTAATACAGGTGTGTAAAGAATCACTTTCTACGAATCTAAACAGAGATGTAATGTTTATATTACGTATCAATCGAATGCGCAATTAATACAGGTGTGTAAAGAATCACTTTCTACGAATCTAAACAGAGATGTAATGTTTATATTACGTATCAATCGTAGATAAAATATATTACTGTCAAATTAATATTTATCATCAATTAATATTATCAAATTAATATTAATTAATATTATCAATCGTAGATAATATAGATACATGAATCCGTAAATCCTTCAAAAATGTATTGCTATTAAAAAGTAATCTGCCAATTGGTGTAGTACATAGCTTCGTCGCGTTCTAACTGAGATTATAAATGTTATGCTTTAACAAGCTATTGTCGTCTAATTTTTTCTGAAAACAGACGAAGATATGTTTGTTTAAAAATTGAACGATAGAGAGACTGGCAGGCAGACTAAAAATAGACTGCCAATTGGTGTGGCACATAGCTTCCTCGCATTCTACCAACGTACTTTATTGATTTTTATTTTATAGCCTAATTGGTTTAATTGTTTCCCCCGTTTTTTCAATCTGTCAAAATTGTTTTGATTTTTTACACGAATTAAAGTATCAATTTAGCAAAAGTTAAAAAACGCAGACGGTTCAAATTACTCTGGGGCTATCTGCGGGCTACGTTTCATAAACTATAGAAGTTTCATTCAAATCTGATAAGTACTTTTGAAGCTATAGGTGTAAATAAATGTATGTATTATATTTGTGCGCGTGTGGAAGAGAAACAAATAGGCGCAGAAGGTTGAAACTTATATGGGACCAACAATGGACTTATTATGACCCACCACCCAAATTTAATTTAAATTGGACGCGCAGTTTTTAAGATATGGTGGTTCGCAAAAATTGAACAACAGACCGACCGACAGACCAACAGACAGACGGACACGGAACCAAAAATGATCCCTAATGTCTGAAACGGATTTCTGTCTTTGAATTTTTGAAATCGGAGACCTAAAATTTTTTCGCACTTCAGAACGAAAACATAGCTTCCGTTACCTTCGGTAAGCTCGGAAGCAAAAATTTATTGTTAGTGTTAGGTAGTACTAGTAAGTAGTATTAGTGTTAGGTAGACTAGTAGTAAGTAGTTTGATTTAAGGTTATTAAGTGTAGTGGAAGAGCGCTGGGCTATAGGGCTAGAGTTGAGGAGACCCGAAAGTAGCTGAACTACATGTTGCGTCCTCGGTTACCTTCGAGTCCGTTTATTTCGTCTAGCCTTGTGCAAAGACTACCTCCTGCGAGTACCTACTTCCCTGGTACCAGTGGAACTCTTCGGCTCTGCGAAGCGCGGTAGAGGAAAGGCCCTACAGCTGGAGACTGGATTGCAAACCTCCTGTAGCTTTCTAACTCTCTGTTACACTTTTCTGAGTTTTTAAGTAACGGAACGCTTTTGTGTGTTCCATAGCCTAAACATGAAAATGACAAAAATCAAAAATGTTCCCTGAAGTCTGTCTTGATTTTTTTGAAATCGATGGCACTACAAATGTCGTATTGCATAACGATCATATAACTTCTGTTATCTTTGGTAAGCTAAGGAAGCAAAATTAATTGAAAGCAAAATTTTAAAATTATTTTTAATTTGTGTATTATCTGGACATGCGATGACATTTAAATATCGAAACCTGTTATATAGCTTTGTATTAGTGATAGGTAAAGCTAACTTTGTCTGTTTGAAAAGAACCTAGAACAGTCTATTAGTGAAAGTAGGTACTTACTACATTGAATCATCTTGTAGATGGAATTCAATCCAAAAATTTCCAAAACTCCAAAACTTTGTACTTACAAAATAATAACAAAATACTGATTTACAACCGTCATTATTGTAAATAAGTATTTAAAGTTTAATCGCTTTTAAAAATAATCTGAAACCAATTATCTCAAATTTTATTAATGCCGAAACAATAATAATAACATACTATTTGATCATTCTCTGGATTAGTTCTTTCTAGAACAACTTTTTGGATAGATGTCCTGTAAAAATCCGTTTCAAAAGAGAGAGATCCGTTTATTTTAAAATAGGTTTTTATTCAAGCGATCACTAACCACAGCTTTTAAAAGCGAACGCGTTTAAAAATAACGTTTAAACGTAATGGTTTTAACTGTTGTAGGCAGTGGGAAATAGTTTTTGAGTGCCTTCCATAGTGTAGTGTTAAAAGAGAATGGCTGAGGTCCTTTGGAAACGTCGCTGTTTTTCAGTTAAAGGATGCGTTAGAAGCATATGAGGTGGAACTATATAGTAGGGTTTGTCTCCAGTAACATTTCAAGGAGAAGTTGGCACGGTGGTTGCTGGTTGCCATGTTTCAGTAGCTCTAGCAGAGAAAGGGTAAATGGTGCGAAGTGCACCACCTGTTCAACCCTGAGGCTCTTTTGTCCCGCAAGCATTCCGGAAATTTCGAGTTATCCTGTTCAAACCATCTACCTCAACCCTCCCCCCTTCAAACCGATTGTTATGGAATCAAGTTGGAACGTGGAAACTTCCGTACTAGTCAACATAACCTGGGTTTTCACTCCATGATAAACTCAACAACAACTAATGATAATGTTTATCCTTTAGCAACTGTATCTGCCGATTAACTTAACTCTCGCTTGTAAATCACGTAACACCATCGCTACAATATCATTAACTTCATTGAACGTATTCAAACTATCCTTTCTATTGAAGATAAACTACTATTAAGTCAATAATTATATGGATTGTTATGTATTCCTTTCTCAGATATCACATTGAAAGTGAAACTATTATTATTCTCTAAAATAAATTAGACTCAAGGTTAAATGACCCTTACAAGCTTATCAACTACAGCAATAGGCTTCATTTATATTAGCATCAACAGTTTACAAAGTAAACACTATAATAGGATAGTTACAGGTAAACAATATATTTCTCTTTTTCTCACGGGTGTTGTGGGACACAACCTAAAACTATATCATTCGCATATCATTGAAAATACACCTACGATATGGTTAATACTTTCTGGTTTTAGTTTGAATATTCATTATTTTCTCATCTCATGAATGAAACAATAATATTAATTCATCAATTAAGTAGACTTTTAGTTGTGGTTTCAATATGTAGATTGTTTTAAGTGAAGACCTTAACTGAAGAATACCCTTTTGAAACACGAAAGTATCACCAAAAAAAGTTAAAATTATGGTCTACATTTTAGAGCGTTTCTCACTAGAAAAAGAGAATTATTTAAACTTTATCGTATGTTTTACTATCTCTATGTTCACCTTCTTTTACACTTTTAAAAATAAGTTTGTTTCATTGTTTGCAGATTATCTAAAGAAGAATGCAATAGATTAACTGTTTATATAAAATCATTCTGTGAAGACGTTGTTTGATATTGAACTAATTTTAATTGTATTTATTTAGCAATGTTCACTACTGCTGTATTCTAATGACTATAAATTAAGTTTATTGTTACTTGTTAAAGTTATTTTCTGTAAGAGATTGATTAGTAAGCTGTAACTCATTGTACAAATGCTCTATTTTATAAATATATTGTAGTTCTCTCACTCACCTCTGTTATAATGATTCAAAAGTAAATTTTAAAGTTGCTTTCATTTTTAAATAAAACTTTTACATGGCCAGACTTTCCCATTTATTTTTAGATACTATAGTTAATGCATTTCCTGTCTCTTTTTATGTATGGACCTATTCAAGGGTTTTGTAGAAGTTTGTCCTGCTTCTAACTTAAACTATATTATAAATAATGCAAAGACACCGGAGATTAAGTAGAACGCAATAAATAAAATGTGTCAAGAAAATACATTGACAGTAAAAAGGTAAACAATCATGAAGATCAAAACATTTCTAGAGGAGACCTGGAGTCTGTCTCTAGAGGATCTCCCCCTTTTCGGAACTTCACTGGTATCGTTTCGGGATGTGCACATGTCTGCCAGATCGCGTAGTCACTTTGGGCACGCTGGATGTTATTGGCCAAGTTGCTGTTGACGTGCTGGGTGTTGGCGTTGGCTCTGCTGAAGGAATGTGCTGTTCTTCGGTGAGGAGATGACACGGTTTCGCCCGGTCCTTGCTCACTCTTGTGGCTTTTCCCTTGACATCCNCAGACCCAGAAGGAGATGGCCGGAGTATGTCGAAGACGACGTTGGGCGTTCGCTCCGGGATGAGACGTGCGCAGGATAGGAAGGAGTGGCGAGGCTATGTTTTGGCGGCCAGGGCCCTTAGTAGTAGGAGGTTGAAGATCAATATTTAATTCTTGAATCTTAATATTAAGGTGATGGATGCTTAAGGTGTGGTAGTGAATATAAATAAACTCTTAAATCTTCATTAAGAGACGTTTCGACCCTATTTAAAGGTCATTCTCAATCTTTAATTGTTCTAAAATAAAATCCAATACAATAAGTTAATTAATAACGCATAAACATTTATAATTTTATCAAAAAACATTATAACCAATAACAATGCAAAACAGAAATTACCAATAATATTTAATTGAGATAAAACCACTTAATTTAAAAATTTTTATTAACAATTACTAACAAAATTAATNAGGAGGCGTGCAGATTTGGAGGAAAGTTACGTTTCGCTACAGGAAGCAGCCAAAGAATCAGGACTGGTCGTTAACACCAAGAAGACGAAGTATATGTTTTCATCTAGAAGAAACAATGTCTGGGAGGATAAAGTGCGGATCGGAGGAGAGAAGAATTTGGAAGAGTCAGAGATATCAAGTATTTGAGATCCCGGATATAACTGATAGGAACGCTGTCTCAGAAGAGAAAAATTCCCGATCGCCCTGGCAATAAAAGCTATTTCGCCCTACAACCCATCTTCAGATCACGAAACGTAAGCCGTACACAAAGCCCAAGGTTTATAATAATTCAGTCCGACCAACGGCCACTTTGATGGTCAGAGACTTGGACGCTAGCTAGTATGGAGTGAAGAGATAACCTTCGTAGATGGGAGCGAAAAATCTTAAGGAAGATATATGGAGCAGCTTGCGAGAATGGTATTCCGCACTAATCAAGAAGTGTTGGGTCTATACAATCAACCAGAACCAGACTGTTATTTCGACGAGTTCGATGGTTAGGACATGTGGTGCGCATGGAGGAAAGCAGTGTCCTAAGAGGATGATGGATGGAAGACTGGGAGGTGGAAGAAAAAGAGGCAGACCCAGAAGGAGATGGCCGGAGTATGTCGAAGACGACGTTGGGCGTTCGCTCCGGGATGAGACGATCGCAGGATAGGGAGGAGTGGCGAGGCTATGTTTTGGCGGCCAGGGCCCTTCACGGACCGTAGCGCCGAGGAGTAGTAGGAGGTTGAAGATCAATATTTAATTCTTCTGGTATCATATCTGCAGAAGCAAGAGCTCCTTCCAAATTGAATCAGCTGTTTCACGGTGTCCTTTAATTGCATTTAAAACCCTGTTAATATGCTTATGGATATTACACTGAAGAATATCCAAACATTTTGATTGTAGTATATTGGCCACAGGCTCCAATATGGAATAATATTTTGCTATTATTAGTGTAGCCAGTTGCCAAAAAAAGGGTCAACTAGCAAAAAAACTAATCTGAGAACAAGATCAGGGGAAGTGTGGCCCAAAATCCACAGCAAGAACAACACTTAAAATGTTCATTTTTTGAAAAAAAAATTGCCAATTTATGAAGTGTCATATCTCGGAACCTATTAGGCGCACAGAGTTGCCGTTGGATTTAAATTTTTGTAAATTTATTGAACTGTAGAAATAGTGAGATCAACTAACATCGAATAAAGCATAGTTTACGAGAAATACAGCAAGACCTAAAAAAGTCAGAGTTTGTTAAAGAAAAAGGGATGTTTAGTCCAAGATACTTTTGGACAAAGGAATATCACACTTCGGTATTATAAGGGGAGTAACAGTCTGAAGAAGAACTTTCCCTACACCTTCTTTAGATTGTTACTCCCCTCTATTTTTTATAAGGGGAGTAACAATTTAAAGAAGTGCCGCCTATTCTATTATTTTAGTTTGTGAATATATCCCAACCAATCGTTAAGGGGGGGGCCAATCGTTAACCTGGCTCCGCCCATGGTTTTGGATATTCTAAGATGGTTTTTACGCGATCTTCCTGTGGTCGGATGCCGTTTGGGGCAACCGTGTAACCCAAGAAGTCAATTTTTTCCACACCTAAAGTAGATTTACTCACATTGACAGTGAGGCCAAACTGGTTGAGTACCCTGAAGAGCTGATGAAGGTGCTCCCGATGCTGTTCTTCGTTCTCCGAGGCTACCAAGATGTCGTCAAGGTATGAAAACGCAAATTGAAGGTCGTGTAGTACCTGGTGCATGAACCTTTGAAAGGTTTGTGCTGCGTTGCGCAACCCAAACGGCATCCTGGGGAACTCTAAGAGACCGAATGGTTTAATTACTGCTGTTTTGGGCATATCTTTTTCTTCCACCGGAATGTTGTAGTATGCCTTGACGAGGTCAATTTTTGAAAAAACTTTCCTCCCGTGAAGCCCGCTGTTGAAATCCACGATATTTAGTACGGAGTAGCGGTCAGGTATTGTAGCCTTATTCAAACCTCTGTAGTCCCCACATGGGCGCCTGGTGTTGTCTTTCTTCTTTACCATGTGGAGGGGTGAAGCCCATGGACTCTTAGATGGACGGCATATCCCTTGCTTGCACATAGTTTGAAACTCGAGTTGAGCGTCTCTCAGTTTGTCAGGTGGAAGTCTCCTCGCTTTAGCAAATACCGGTAGTCCTCTGGTTTCAATAACATGCGTTATAGGAACCCTGCTTTCTGTTGGGGCCCGCCCTGGTCGAAATATCTCGGGGTAGTGCTCTAGGATGTCTCTGTAAGTGCATGTAAGCGGAATTGATAGAATAGAACCGACTGTGGGTAGCCTGGCTATTGTACCCTGCAATGTTAGTCCGGTAAGAGAATCGACTTGACGCTTTGCTTTTAAGCCCACCAGCAAACCAAAGTGTTCGAGGAAATCTGCGCCGAGTATAGGGGTGGTGACGTCGGCGATGATAAATCTAAAAGGCATATCGTGACATAGTCCTACGTTGACTCTGAGTAAGCGCAACCCAAATGTTGGAATAACGGACCCGGAAGCTGAAAAAAAAGCGAAGATGTCTGGGTACCGTTTCGGCGATCGCGAGAGTTCGCGGGTAACACCGATACGGCCGCGCCAGTGTCTATAAGGTACCGAAGACCCGTGGTAGCGTCCGTGTGGTGGCACAGTAGTGTGGTCCTTATATCATATAATGTATCAGCATTTAATATTTTAACTATCAAAAAACACAATATATTTTTAGTACAAGAGTCAAATTAATTTATAAAAATATCTAACAAAATTAGTGATTGACACGTGTCAACCCCACATACGCCCCCATTTGGTAGGGATTTTTTATTTTTCTTCCCTACTTAGACAAGCATTTTTTCGTAAACCTAGGAATCAGTGTTCAGATCAGCATAACTAATGTCAACATCTTCCTCTTCAATAATTTGTTCTATACTTGAATTTTGATTTTCTTCTAAATTTTTATTTTAGGTTCTTCTTGGTTTTCAAAATTAAGTTCATTTGATTTAGGTTCTTCAATATTTTCTATATTTTCTTCTACATTTTTATTATTACTTGTAGATGTACTTTTATTTTTAAATAGTTCACTAAAATCGTATGTAGTTCTTTCTTCGTTATCTTCAGGTTTTGTTTCGTTTCTGTCTTTATACATGATACTTTCAATTATTCTTACGTCCCTACTTTTTATAATTTTATCATTTCTTGGATTCCAAAGTCTGTAAGCTTTTGCTTCTTCGGAGTATCCTAGTAGGATGTATTGTTGGCTTTTTGGGTCAAATTTTTTTGTATTAGGTCTTTTGTTTAGAGCATATACAATACTACCGATTACTCTAAGGTGTGATGCAGTAGGTTTTTTATTTGACCATTCTTCTTCAGGTGTTTTATTTATCGATCTCGTCAAGCATCTATTTCTTAGATATGTGGCTGTATTAATCATTTCAGCCCAAAAAAGTTCAGGTAGGCCTGACTGAATCAATAAACATCTAGCCATTTCGACCAGAGTTCTATTTGCTCTTTCAGCAACTCCATTCTGCTGAGGTGTGTATTCAGCCGATAATTCGTGTTTTATTCCGTACTTTTTTAAGTATAGTTTAAATGTACGACTACAATATTCTAGTGCATTGTCTGATCTAATTGCTTTTATTTTCTTACCAGTTTGGTTTTCGACATAATTTTTAAATTCTTTAAATGTTTCGNCTTGAAACTATGTGGCCTAAATATGCAACCTCTTTCCTAAATAGATTACATTTACTTGGTTTAAGTTTTAAACCAGCCTCTCTGAGACATTTAAAAACCATCCCTAATCGATCCAACTGTTCATCAAAAGTTTTGCTAAACACTATCACGTCATCTAAGTACACCATGCAAATTTTCCAATTTAGGCCTCTTTAGGTGGCCTTATTTAGAATTGATCTAGGTGACATTATTTAGAATTGATCTAGGTGACATTATTTAGAATTGATCTAGGTGAAATTATTTAGAATTGATCTAGGTATTCAATTGAACATTTAAAAATTTCGTATTCTTCTGGAAGAGTAGATAATAGTAGGACCGTTGCAAAATCATCTGATGGTGCGCATTTTAAATCTTTTTATTGGTCTAAAATTTCAAAGAATTGATTAATATGTTCATCCATGTGTTGATTATTTAAACCTGCAGGTTTAAAGATTTTTTCCAGAATATCCCATGCTTCTTTAGATGTAGTGCAATTTTTAACGTGGTGAATGCATGAAGGTGAGATAGCAAGAATTATTGTTGCAAGTGCCTTTTCGTCTTTATTAGTCCATTCGTCGTCATTATTGTCACCATTAGCATTAGGATTTAGATTCTTCTTTATTTTTCCATTAACATAATTCCACAGTTCGCTATGAATGAGAATCATCTTGGTCTGGACTTTCCACGTCTCATAAGCAAGTTTGATTTATTCAATTTATCTATCTGATAAATGTTTGACATCTTGACTTTTTNCCCTACTTTTTATAATTTTATCATTTCTTGGATTCCAAAGTCTGTAAGCTTTTGCTTCTTCGGAGTATCCTAGTAGGATGTATTGTTGGCTTTTTGGATCAAATTTTTTTGTATTAGGTCTTTTGTTTAGAGCATATACAATACTACCGATTACTCTAAGGTGAGATGCAGTAAGTTTTTTATTTGACCATTCTTCTTCAGTGGTTTTATTTATCGATCTCGTCAAGCATCCATTTCTTAGATATGTGGATGTATTAATCATTTCAGCCCACATATGTTCAGGTAGACCTGACTGAATCAATAAACATCTAGCCATTTCGACCAGAGTTCTATTTGCTCTTTCAGCAACTCCATTCTGCTGAGGTGGGTATTCAGCCGTTAATTCGTGTTTTATTCTGTACTTTTTTAAGTATAGTTTAAATGTACGACTACAATATTCTAGTGCATTGTCTGATCTAATTGCTTTTATTTTCTTACCAGTTTTGTTTTCGACATAATTTTTAAATTCTTTAAATGTTTCGAAGATTTCACTTTTGTTTTTCAGAAAATATGTAAATGTTTTTCTAGATTTGTCATCGATGAATGTTGCAAAATATTTTGCACCACTTCCAGATTCTGAGGGCATTGGTCCACAAATATCTGTATGAATGAGATCTAAAATATTTTCTTTTTTGTGTGAATCTTTGTATTTTTGAATTATAATTCTATGTATTTTGCCTTCGATGCATGTTTTACAATTTTGATCAAAGTTTTTTAATTTTAAATTTGGTAATTCATAAATTACATTTTTTTTGTATCATTTCATTTATTTGGTTTTTATTTAGGTGTCCGAATCTTGAATGTCAAATGTTATTTTGTTCATTTGTTTTATTTTCTAATTTATGATTCGTTTTATTTTCAGATTTTTTATCTTCATTAATTTGGAAGTTTTTATTTGAAGGGTTTACTTTATTTGTTTGTATTTTCTTATTATTTAATCTTTCGACATAATATAGATTTTTGTATTCTTTTGCTTTTATTAAAGTTTCATTATTTTCCATAATATATGCATTGTTTTTGTAAAATTTTGCGTAAATATTTGGGTTTTTAGTTGCTTTACTAATTGATATTAAATTTGTCTTTATTTCTGGTATGTAAAGAGTTTCTTTTAATAAAATAGGTTCAATTTTATTGTTTACTATTGCAAGAATTCTTATGGTACCTTTACCTTTTATCTTCACTTGACTTCCATCAGCCATGCGAACTTTTTCATGTATTTTTGAGCTAGTATAGTCAATGAATAGTTCTTTATTGTTACAGATGTGTGAACTTGCACCGGAGTCAAAAATGAAGTCTGATATTGTTTTATTATTTTCTGTTTCTGTGGTTGTTAATACGGATTCGTTTTTTGTATCTGTTTGTATTAGCATTGATCTGTCATTCTTCTTTTTCTTGAAGTAACAATCTTCAGTGGAATGATTCGATTTTTTACAAATTTTGCATGTAGTTTTAGTTTTATTTAATTTTTCAGATTTATCTTTAAATTTTGATGTTAAAGAATAATTTTCGTTTCTTGAAGTTGATGGATTTGCATTTTTCTTTTCTGTTTCTTCCAGAATTTTAATTTTTAATATTTCTAAAGATGGCAATTCATCCCGACATTCAATTGAACATTTAAAAATTTCGTATTCTTCTGGAAGAGTAGATAATAGTAGGACCGTTGCAAAATCATCTGATGGTGCGCATTTTAAATCTTTTTATTGGTCTAAAATTTCAAAGAATTGATTAATATGTTCATCCATGTGTTGATTATTTAAACCTGCAGGTTTAAAGATTTTTTCCAGAATATCCCATGCTTCTTTAGATGTAGTGCAATTTTTAACGTGGTGAATGCATGAAGGTGAGATAGCAAGAATTATTGTTGCAAGTGCCTTTTCGTCTTTATTAGTCCATTCGTCGTCATTATTGTCACCATTAGCATTAGGATTTAGATTCTTCTTTATTTTTCCATTAACATAATTCCACAGTTCGCTATGAATGAGAATCATCTTGGTCTGGACTTTCCACGTCTCATAGTTTGATTTATTCAATTTATCTATCTGATAAATGTTTGACATCTTGATTTTTTTTTTTTTTTTTTTAATTTTTATTTTTTTAAAATTTTACCTTGTGATTATGATCTTGATATAGTTGAGCTTGCCCATAACCTATGTGGTGGCACAGTGGTGTGGTCCTTATATTATATAATGTATAAACATCTAATATTTTAACTATCAAAAAACACAATATATTTTTAGTACAAATTAATTTATAAAAAATATCTAACAAAATTAGTGATTGACACGTGTTATGACACGTGTCAACCCCACTGTCCGCTATAAAAAGGCATGACTGACGGTTACTTGACGTCTGGCCGGTTACCATTACCGTCTCTACCGGTAACACTGTGCGTTTCCCTGTTCGCTCTTAGGAGAGTAGGAACACGGTTTAACGCATTTCCGTGCATTTTTACCGAAACGCCAATGATAGTAGTACGGTTGACCGGGTGCTGGTTCGCGAACGCGGGATCGGGGACGCGCTAATGAATTGTCACGCGATGTTGATCTTGATCGGGAGTATGTGGAGAGGGCAGCTATGGCTTGACCTAACTCATCAATTTGTTTTTGCATGGCCGTGATAATTGGTGAACTCTCCTGTGATGTTGTGGAAACGGTACACACTGCAGCCTGCGTTACCTCTAAGATACGGTCAGCCATGACCGCTAACTTACTTAGTCCGTCCTTACTTACTGCGAGGATAACCTGGATATTAGTGGGTAGTCTTTGAAGCCAAAGGTATTTTATAGCGTTCTCTGACAGCGAGCTACCGATGAGTTCTTGCATCGATATTAAAAGCTGCGATGGCTTCCTGTCTCCCAGATTGATGTCATTCAGGAGCTTTCATAATTTTTGTTTTCCGGTGGCGGCGAACCGGTTTATTAGCGCCGCTTTTAGTTTGCCGTAAGCGTCCGTGCTTGATTGTGCGACCAGGATATCGCTAACCTGGTCGAGTGTATCACTCTCTAGCGCTGTTACTACGTAATTAAATTTTGTCAAGTCCCGAGTGATCCCGGCCAGATCGAAGTTAGCTTCAATTTGACGAAACCATAATTCTGGTCGGTTCTTCAGAAAATTAGGGAGTTTTACGGCTACTCGCCCGAACCAGGCTTCTCGATTTTGTGCCGTAGATGCTTCACCGGTTGGCTCCATGGCAGAGAGAAAAATAAAATAATAAATAAATTAAAATTTAGGTAAATGGAATAAGTAAACTCACAGCGCTGTTCTTGTTGGACGTCGGGGTCACCACTGTAGAAGTTTGTCTTGTTCTAACATAAACTAAAGACACCGAAGATTAAGTAGAAAAGTTGAATGCAATAAATGCAATGTGTCAAGAAAATACAATGACAGAAAAAGGTAAACAATAACAATCTTGGAGATCAAAAACATTTCTAGAGGCGACCTGTAGTCTGTCTCTAGAATCACATTCATAAGGACATTATAACAGGATGCCAACAGACTGATAGGCCTATAGTTTTCAATATTAAATTTATCACCTTTTTTGAAGAGCAGGATTAATCGGGCTGATAACCAATCCTCTGGTACTTTGTTTTTCTTTAGGCATAAGGTAAAAAGAAATTTTTAAGATAGTGTACATGAAAACAATTACTGTACTCTTAAAGAGATTTCTAACGATGTGCAGCTTGAAGGGTAAATCCTATTTTTGACTTTTGTATCCCGTGTCCGTGTGCACCCAAACTTTTTTTTACCCATTCAAATTCTAAACAAAAATTTTTCTATATTATCATAAGGCAACAATACGGAGATTTCTTTGAAACTTGGCTCATTAAGTGATGGTGGACTGGACTTGTTTATTTTATTTTTATTGAATAGAGTTTTTATATGTTTTAGATGAACATGGAATAAGCGTTTTACTACTAGATCGAGGAGAAACTATGGGTGAAAGAATTCCCATTACAGATCATCCTTATGTGGTAAATATTTTCCATAAAAATGACGACATGACAACATGCGGGAGATGTGTCGGTACCGTCATTACACCGTACTTAATTATTACTGTGGCTACTTGCTTATCAGATGCGATTACATTTGACAGTGAAACTCAGAAAATAACAACAAATGATGAGATATCGAAAGACTATATTGTTCGCCTTAATAGTAAGTAAGTATCTAATCAGCCTCAATTCATAAAAGTGTTGAGAATACTTTTAATTTTAAATTCCCAACTTAATTACCAAACAATAGTGCATTCAGTTTTAAAAGAGGTATTTAGTTTGTGGCCGTGTGGAATAAATTGCTTACCACGTCTACTCGGTCATGATTAAATCAAGGGCCGCCGGTCGTGGGTTCGATCCCTCCCCATGACGGTCTGATATGGCTCACTAATGATGATCACACCATACTCGCTTCGGTGGGACATTAGAGGTATGATGTGATAAGTGGCTGCTACTCTTTTCCATGGGCCTAAAATATGGCCTAATCTAGGTGATATTATTTTTAATTGAACTACAGTGACATTATTTAGAATTGATCTAGGTAACATTATTTAGAATTGATCTAGGTGACATTATTTAGAATTGATGTAGGTGACATTATTTAGAATTGATCTAGGTGACATTATTTAGAATTGATCTAGGTGACATTATTTAGAATTGATCTAGGTGACATTATTTAGAATTGATCTAGGTGACATTATTTAGAATTGATCTAGGTGACATTATTTAGAATTGATCTAGGTGACATTATTTAGAATTGATCTAGGTGACATTATTTAGAATTGATCTAGGTGACATTATTTAGAATTGATCTAGGTGACATTATTTAGAATTGATCTAGGTGACATTATTTAGAATTGATCTAGGTGACATTATTTAGAATTGATCTAGGTGACATTATTTAGAATTGATCTAGGTGACATTATTTAGAATTGATCTAGGTGACATTATTTAGAATTGATCTAGGTGACATTATTTAGAATTGATCTAGGTGACATTATTTAGAATTGATCTAGGTGACATTATTTAGAATTGATCTAGGTGACATTATTTAGAATTGATCTAGGTGACATTATTTAGAATTGATCTAGGTGACATTATTTAGAATTGATCTAGGTGACATTATTTAGAATTGATCTAGGTGACATTATTTAGAATTGATCTAGGTGACATTATTTAGAATTGATCTAGGTGACATTATTTAGAATTGATCTAGGTGACATTATTTAGAATTGATCTAGGTGACATTATTTAGAATTGATCTAGGTGACATTATTTAGAATTGATCTAGGTGACATTATTTAGAATTGATCTAGGTGACATTATTTAGAATTGATCTAGGTGACATTATTTAGAATTGATCTAGGTAACATTATTTAGAATTGATCTAGGTGACATTATTTAGAATTGATCTAGGTGACATTATTTAGAATTTATCTAGGTGACATTATTTAGAATTGATCTATGTGAAATTGTTTTGCCAACCTTATTTCAACCAATTCTCTACTATTTACAAAATAATTAGGTTGGCGAACGTGGATTATAATCCCGTTTTTACATAATATCCTTGTTTTCACATTATTTCCCCGCTTTTGAGAACAGGGATGAAAAGACCAACATTATTACCTATAAACTATCCCTGAAAACTTACTTTTCGTCCCAACTAGAGATAATAGTACAACGCGTCGAGTGTGGAGTCTGCACCCGAGCGATAGCGAGGGTAGTAAAACCACACGAGCAATACAAAATGCCGTTTTCGCACGAGTTGCGTAGCGTACTATATTTACACGATTGTTAGATTTTAATAATTACAGAAAAAAAATAAACTTACTGTATGCGCGATGGAGCTACTTCTTGATAAGAGGGTCGTTCTCCACTAGACAGCCAAACTTTGATGTTACTTATACTTGAATCTGTCTCCTGAGCTGTTACTAAGTTTTTAATTTCTATAAAATCATCCCCTATCTGTTCTACAGCATTGACATTTTCTCCCACATTAGTCTCCCAGCCCCTCCTAGACAATCCATTGTTATGTGTTGTTGGTCTTGTTCCTTTTTCTCCCTAGTTGAGTTTATCTTTTATATTTAATTATTTCCGAGGTTGTACTTATTTTACCCAATATATTTTTTTTCCCATGTATTATTTCTATTTAGTATATATATATATCTATAAATGTATTACGTCATAATGAGGCTTACTGCCGAATCTAATTCGCGGGACGCATACTAGCGCTCCACGCGGCCCGAGGTGGAAACACCAGATTTCCCCGGATCCCGCCGCCCGGCCCCCTACGAGAGGCGCAGACACCTCGTCTCCACTACATCTTGGAAAGTCTTATCTATTTTCCATAATATCTTTTATACTTTTATATTTGTGCAACCTCTTACTTAGCTCTATCTCAATATTATATATATTATATATTATTTCTCTTTCCTGCGCCTCAATTATGGGAGAACTTACCCTTATTTAATTTTTTCAGTTTTTTTGTTTCAAATTTCTAGAGTATCTGTTAGTCCATCTCCAATAAACCGGAGCTAAGATACTAATCATGTGTCTTCCTGCACGGTGTTCTACAACAAATTGATAACCGCTAAGGAGTTCCAACCACCGAGCTACTTGACCTTCAGGTTCTTTAAATCCTTGCAACCACTTTAATGCATTATGACCAGTCCGAACTAAAACACTTTTATCATAAAGGTAGTAACGAAAATGGCGAATGCCGTTTACAAGAGCAAGAATCTCTTTTTCAGTAACACAATATCTCTTTTCTGATTTTTTCAATGATCGACAAGGCAACTACTCGTTCCTTTTTCTCCTGAACCTGGCTCAAGACAGCTCCAATCCCTGCAGAAATGGTGTCTGTATCTAAAATAAATTGAACAGTAGGGCCAGGAAAACAAAGGACAGGTGTAGAACAAAGTTTCTTTTTTAGTACAGTAAAAGCTTTTTCACATTCATCTGACTATCTGAATTTTTCTCCTTTTTGAAGTAATTTAAAAAGGGGATTGGCATATTCTGTAAAATCCTTAACGAATCGACGATAATAAGATGCTGTGCCTAGAAATGATATTACATCTTCTAAACTAATTGGGGTAGGCCGTTTTTTGACAGTAGACACCTTATCAGGATCAATACTAATACCCTTGCTTGAAACTATGTGGCCTAAATATGCAACCTCTTTCCTAAATAGGTTACATTTACTTGGTTTAAGTTTTAAACCAGCCTCTCTGAGACATTTAAAAACCATCCCTAATCGATCCAACTGTTCATCAAAAGTTTTGCTAAATACTATCACATCATCTAAGTACACCATGCAAATTTTCCAATTTAGGCCTCTTAGTACCATGATCATTAATCTTTGAAAAGTGGCTGGGGCGTTACATAGTCCAAATGGGAGTACCTTGAACTCGTATAAGTTACCTCCTGTAGAGAATGCTGTTTTGGCTCTATCATTTGGATCTATTTCTACTTGCCAATAACCAGAAGTCAAGTCTAATGTTGAAACGTGTTGACATTTGGCTAGGCAGTCAAGCATTTCATCAGTCCGTCGGAAGGGTTACACGTCTTTCCATGTGATACTATTTAATTTTCGATAATCTATGCAAAATCGTAATGACCCATCCTTTTTAGTAACTAATACTACAGGTGAGCACCATGCTGATGCTGATTCCTGAATGACGCCTTTATCTAACATATCTTGGACTATTTTATCAGCCTCTTCTTTTTTATGTAAAGGTATTCTCCTAGGTGCCTGTCCAATCGGAAGTGAATTACCCGTATTTATAGAGTGACATATTTTATTTGTTCAACCTATATCTGTATTGGATTTGGAAAATATATCTCTGAAATTCATTAAAAGATAAAGGGCTTTTCGTTGCTGGTCTGAATTTAATTTTGAATCACCCAGGCGAAAAGTGGTTTTCATCCACTGTTCATCATCAACAATAACGTCATTGTTAATACTAGAAGCAATCCTATATAAAGGATTGAGTTTTACTAGATGGCTTCCCTTATGCAGGATTATGCTTTCTGCAGAAGTATTTAGTAATCTCACAGGTACTGTGTGGTCTTTACGAGGTTTGACTAATGCCCTAGCAATTACTCCATATTTAGTAACTAGTTTAGGAGATGGTTCGAGTATTCCATCAAGTAATCTGATATTTTTACTACGTTTTTATTAACTTGGTTTCTTGTTTGTATGTCCGGTACAAATCTTGCGATCGAATTTTAACTAACATCCCGTGTAGCTAGACATTTTAAACTTTCAGAACAGCTCAGAACACGATGACAATGCATTATTTTAATGCTTCTAGTCATTTCTCAGCAGAATTTAATTAGTTTTCATCAAATTTGCTGTATAAAAAGTTAGTTCGGAAAAAATCCGCAAGTTATTTTATTTGTTTTGTCATATCCCAAATATTTACAATCCTTTGACCTCCCCAATATTTACCTCCTTTGACAGATTTCAAATATAAGATTTTTTATTGAGAGGTAAACATCGAATGACAGCAAAAAAGACTAAGTAAACCAAGTAAACAAAAAATAAATTAATTGAATTAAAAAACGTAGTATATAAAAAGTTATTTTTATCTTGTAATTATTATCTTTAACTATTCCGTAAACTAAAATTTCTAATACTCGCTAATACTTCTACAGTCTCTAATAGTTGAATCATTCCTACACTATCTACACCATCAGAAAGGAGAGGTATATAAGTTTCTTTTATATTTTATGTATTTTCTTTATAGGACAGTTGCCCATCATTATTTCGAAGAAAATCACATCCTACAAAACATTTTTGACTACATAAAATTTTTGAAAAAAGTTTAAATCTGATATTACTTAAGGTGAAGTAACTACTTTAATTTGAAGTTGTTGTCTACTAACGATATAAGCATATCTGTAATAGGATCATGAAATTTATCAGATAATGTATTCCATTTTTCTATGCTTATCAAAGATATTGATGCTCCACTATCTACTAAGATAGTAGTTGGAATGGAGTCTAATAACCCTAAATAAATGTCGCTGCAATTGGGGTTTTAGTATAATTTGCATTATAAATTAGATTTCTGGCCGGTCACTTTACTTTCTGTAGGTGGCCGACCTTTCTGAGTTTCCCTGATTTTTAGGACAATTGGATCTTAAATGATCACAGATGATGGTCCTTGTACTGTGTCGAGCTGTGAGATACAACATCTTGAAGGAGATGACGTCACAGATGATGATCCTTGTACTGTGTCGAGCTGTGAGATACAACATCTTGGAGGAGATGACGTCACAGATGATGATCCTTGTACTGTGTCGAGCTGTGAGATACAACCTCTTGGAGGAGATGACGTCACAGATGATGGTCCTTGTACTGTGTCGAGCTGTGAGATACAACCTCTTGAAGTTGATGACGTCACAGATGATTTTCAATACGTTTATGGACTTTACTATAAAGATTCGAAAAAGTGACTTGTTGTAGTTTTTTAAACTAATGCAATTAGTCCCGTCAACACATAAATATACACAAATAAGAAATAATGGCTGATGGATTTCCATGTAAACTAATTCAATTAGGCCTGTCAACACATAAATATACACAAATAAGAAATAATAGCTGATGGATTTCCATGTAAACTAATGCATTTAGCCCCGTCAACACATGATTAAATTAACTGGAAAGAAAAACGTGTTCAAATTCAAGTTAACAATATATATCTAATCTCTGCCCGACCAAGGCCTTTGCAGCTTATGGATCGACCACTAACCCACTTTCATTATATTATAAATAGTTGTATAAAACCATTTGGTAAGCGTACGGTTGCGTCACAATGTTAGATAGTTATACTAAATTTCGACTAAATGGGTCAATTTTTTTAAGTTATCGTGACACGTGTGAAACTTCACACAGACAGACACGATGGATATTTTTTCGAATGTGATTATTGTTTTAGGTATTGCAATCAAGGAGGATCGCTAATTTGGGTTCAAAGGATTTTTGTAAGTCCTGACTCTCAACATTTACCGACTGCCATCGCATTGTTGCAGCTGAAATATCCGACCAGTGTGAAGATTGTGACACTATGTCCGGCCCGTTTTCCAGAAGAAAAAAAAAGTAAGAATGTAGTGGAATACATAGACTCACCTGGTAGCTGTCGATTGGTCGGTTGGCCCGTAGTACCTAGGCGAAAATATCCATTCTGCCACAAAACCTATCTACATAAAATGTGAGTTGCATATGTCAAGTAAATTATAGCTCTATTAAAATTTAAATACTCAATCATGATAACAACATTAGAATTGGCGGCACTTGGGCCAGACGCTACGTCATTATGTCTGGCGCCAGTGCCCCTGACCTGCCTCACCCCCTCCCCTGACCTACCTCAACCTTGTCCGGTCTCGTTGTTGTTTTGATTCAAATTTGGAGCTCTCCCCTTCCTTTCTTACTTTTTGTATTGTATTATTATGGGTCCCCCCCCCTCTCGGTCCCCCTCTTACGTCACGTGTCAGCCATGATGGATTTGAATTTTCGTATTCATTATTTTTGAATTTGCCGGGTTAACCTCCTCCTAGACTACCTAGTACGTCACACACTTTTAATATTTTTAATTTGAATATATAGTCCAGTCAAATGGTAGTTTGAAGTGAAAACCATACGACGTACAAATAAAAGTTATAGACATAAAATGTAGATTATTTTCTCCTCTTTATTTTATTACTAGTCTACTTTTTGCGTGAGTAGATTGCTTTGCAAGTTATAAGCTGTAAACCAATAAAAAACATTTTTTTATTGTAGTTTTTCGATGATTTCTCATATTTGCCGAGGGAAATTTTGTTGGACAACTTCAGATTCGTGTTCAGCACCCCAAAAAACATAAAATAAGCCACTAACAACAATTACACCAAAACTTTCCACTTTGAGCTATTTTTATGCACCATTTGACTGGACTAATATGTTAAAGAAATACACAATAAAACTTCTATAAATTTTGTATTTAAATACATATAGAATAAAATATAATCTAAATTTCAATCCTTGTATTTAATGTATGTCTCTCTATTAGAAGAAATATTTAATATAGAATTAAGTATAGTTTACAATAATCGAGAAAGATATTTAATCAATGATTTTTTTAAAACTAAGACTAAGATCTGTTGATTACTGTCGAGATAATGACAAATAACGTGTTATCGGTTTAATTAGTTGCAAATACAGTTAGAGAGCCAAGTATTACAATAATAAAATGTTTAAAAATGATAAAACACGAAATATGCTTGATTTCTATGTACCTTTTATTCAATTATTAGATGCAGGTTTAAAATGCAAAAAAAATCTTTCAGTCACTTACGTATGTATCTACTTCTACAGATGTTGACGATTCTCAAACAGAAATCCAAAATAGTGATCAAACGAAATTTCTGGAGGACAATGAATTTATGGAATAAAATCCAGAAAAATCCGTGCAGGATATATTTGCAGATCTTATTTAAAAAAAAAAAAATCACAGTAGTATAAGAACTCCCGGAGAGTGCAAGATCTTATACATCGAGGCACCTCTACTACATCCCTCTCTACTCCCCCGTAAGATGAAAGTGAGAGAAAGAAAATTAGAGACCGTCAGAAAAGTCTCATATAGTAGGTTTAGACAGTGAAAACCAATGCGGTGCTGTATCTCACTCGATAGAGCTTTGGCTACTCACCTGGAAGGTCAGGGTTCGATTCTCAGATAACATTTTTAAAGCTTACAGGTCCCAGGATCAGAGGCAAGGGCGCTGTATTCATATTGAAAATAAGTATATGACGTACTAGGTAGTCTAGGAGGGAGGTAACCCGGCAATTTAAAAAATAATTCAGAGACTTGGGATTTGAAAAGTTTGTATGTTTGTTTGTCCAACGATAACTGGAGTAAAAATTGACCAATTTCAACGAATTTTGGCACAAAGATGCATCTCAGCATTTGTGACAACTGTATAGTTTTTGGAAATCTTACACTAAATATTTTCAAGATGGCGGCCAATATGGCGGACGACTAAACAAAACGGTTTTAGTCAGTATGCCATGTTATACATCAATTTAAAGGTCTTAAATTGTAGAAAAGGAATATCGAAGTATTAAAATTTTCCACATTATATTTTCAAGATGGCGGCCAATATGGTGGAC
>KZ653346.1:863142-880476 GCA_001010745.2 Gerris buenoi
CTCTAACCACCTCTAACCACCTCTAACCACCTCTAACCATCTCTAACCATCTCTAACCTCCTCTAACCACCTCTAACCACCTCTAACCACCTCTAACCATCTCTAACCATCTCTAACCTCCTCTAACCACCTCTAACCACCTCTAACCACCTCTAACCATCTCTAACCATCTCTAACCTCCTCTAACCACCTCTAACCACCTCTAACCACCTCTAACCATCTCTAACCACCTCTAACCACCTCTAACCATACATGTCGTTATCCCGGAAAAAAATCAAGTTTCCAAAATATTGATGAACATATTATGTATATGTGATTTATTTTGCTTAAAATCGAAAACGAAGTTTTATGCTAGAAGAGTTTATATTTCACTTTCTAAATTTACTATTATTATGACTATGAGAAAGTTTCGTTCAAATTTATCGTACCGTTTGTTAGGGTCTATAATCATGGACCCTTATAATTTGCTGCGTCTGTCTGTCTGTCAGTCCGTTTGTCTGTCTGTCTGTTGTTAACGCACCTGTATGTGTATATCTCCGAAATCCGAAAGTACCCAACAGTTATGTTTCGTGTCAGTTGCAGTTATGCCATGAGAAATAACTCAAAACACTGGAAAAAATACTCTGCCAATTAGTGTGGCACATAGCTTCCTCGCGTTCTATCTTAACTTTAATGACTTCAATGACTACTTTAATGATTTTATACTAAAAACACATATTATTTTCAATTTTTTTAAAATTTTCCCCCGTTTTTCTAACTGACGAAAATTGATTTGATTTTTTACATTAATAAGATTCAGTTTAGCAAAATTGAAGGAGCACAGACGGTTTAATGGTTGAAATAAATCTAGGGCCATCTGCAGGCTACTTTCAACAAACCGTCAAAATTTCATAAAAATCACAGGGAAGTACTTGCCTCAAGTACTTTTTAGGGTTTTGTAGATGAATTAGCATACCCGTTATGTAATTATTATTTTTTTGTCTTCTATCCCAAGTGTTCCGGGTTCGATCCCCCGGGGGGTCACAATGTTTTTTATCGGTATTAACGACAAGATAAATTACATTTTTCAGGAAATTTTCAACGCCCCACCATAAGGTATAACTATGAATTATTTCAAAATTTTAGGACCAGCTTTTTTTTGGGTATATTTTGTCTTATAAAAACATTAAAGAATAACAAATTTAAAAAAGCAAATATATATTTGTGTCCTACTCTTCAGCAGCTTTCATTTGATACCCCCCTCAAAAATTTAAAAAAAATGTAAATTTTTGAGTTTACTTAAGCACTTTTACTTAAACGGTTCGGGCCCTATGAACCAAAGAGCGACGGACAGACGGACACATCACCCTCGGCATAAGGGTTGTGAGAAGTATCTACAAAACCCTAAAAATCAGACTAGTGCTTTAGATTTAGATTATATAGGTGTAGATTTGTAGATAAAAAAATGTAAATTTGTGCGCATATGGCAAAGAAACAAATGAGAAGGTTGGAACTTGTATGGGACCAACAATGGGTTAATTTTAAGCTACCATACAAATTTCATGAAAACTACTACAATAAAAGTAGTTTTTAATAATTTTTTGGTTCGCAAAAATTAAGCGATAGACAGACAGACAGACACGGAACCAGAAATTGTTCCCTGATGTCTAAAACGGATTTCTGTCTAGGAATTTTTGAAATCGGAAATCGGAGACATATCTATTGTTGGTCCCATTTGAGTTTCAACCTTCTGCGCATACTTGTTTCTCTTCCACATGCGCATAATCATACATTTATTTACATCTACAGCTTCAAAAGTACTCATCAGATTGTTATGAAATTTGTATTGTTAGTCGAAAGTAGAACCAGAGTAATTTCAACTGTGGTGCGCTCTTTAAATTTTGCTAAATGGATATTTTACTTTAATTCAGGTAAAAAATCAAAACAGTTTAGACATTAGACATATTCAACAAACGGGGGAAACACCCCTTTATTGAATTGAAACAATTAAATAATTTGACAAAAATAGGTTGTAAAGGCATAAAATCATTAAAGTATACGAAATAGGAGCGAGGAAGCTATGTGCCACATAAATTAGCAGATTATTTTTAGCTAAATTAGTTTAATTTTCATCGATATCTAAAACTATATTTTTCCTCGGAAAATATAATAAATATAAAATGTATAATTATATTTATATGCAACCATGAAGACCCATCACAATTGATCAAATAGATTGACTGACAAAGTTATTTGGGGAAATTTGGTTTGCGTAGTGTCCAACTGATTTTTTTCTTTGTATTTTCAATTCTGTTTAAAATTTTGATAACACATAAAGGTTATGTTTGGTGAATGAAATCTACATATTCAGATTATTGAATAAACATAACTTACAATGCAAATTAACTTTATTATTTTTAAGTTAATGAATGCTATTTTTTTTTCTTCTTAAGATAACACAATGTAAATTTGCTTTCTCATTTTCAAAAGTTTATGAATGTTATTTTTACTTGGCTTGAATTAATATAACATACAATGTAAAATAGCTTTCTTATTTTTAGTTGAATGGATGATACTCGTATTTTTTGCTTCTTCCATTAATGAAAAAAAAAATATTATATTATTTTTTATATTTTTAGGAGAATGGACGCTATTTTTACCTTTTTGAGTTGTAATGTAAAATGTAAATTTTTTCTTTCTTATTTTTAAGTGAATCAATGCTACTTTAGCTTCTTGAGTTAATGTAACATACAATGTACTGGACATTTGCTTTCTCATTTGTAAGTGAATAAATGATAATTGTTGCTTCTTGAGTTAATATAACACAATGTAAGTTTGCTGACTCATTTTTAAGTGAATGAATGCTATTTTTTTAGCTTCTTGAGTTAATATAACACAATGTAAGTTTGCTGACTCATTTTTAAGTGAATGAATGCTATTTTTTTAGCTTCTTGAGTTAATATAACACAATGTAAGTTTGCTGACTCATTTTTAAGTGAATGAATGCTATTTTTTTAGCTTCTTGAGTTAATATAACACAATGTAAGTTTGCTGACTCATTTTTAAGTGAATGAATGCTATTTTTTTAGCTTCTTGAGTTAATATAACACAATGTAAGTTTGCTGACTCATTTTTAAGTGAATGAATGCTATTTTTTTAGCTTCTTGAGTTAATATAACACAATGTAAGTTTGCTGACTCATTTTTAAGTGAATGAATGCTATTTTTTTAGCTTCTTGAGTTAATATAACACAATGTAAGTTTGCTGACTCATTTTTAAGTGAATGAATGCTATTTTTTTAGCTTCTTGAGTTAATATAACACAATGTAAGTTTGCTGACTCATTTTTAAGTGAATGAATGCTATTTTTTTAGCTTCTTGAGTTAATATAACACAATGTAAGTTTGCTGACTCATTTTTAAGTGAATGAATGCTATTTTTTTAGCTTCTTGAGTTAATATAACACAATGTAAGTTTGCTGACTCATTTTTAAGTGAATGAATGCTATTTTTTTAGCTTCTTGAGTTAATATAACACAATGTAAGTTTGCTGACTCATTTTTAAGTGAATGAATGCTATTTTTTTAGCTTCTTGAGTTAATATAACACAATGTAAGTTTGCTGACTCATTTTTAAGTGAATGAATGCTATTTTTTTAGCTTCTTGAGTTAATATAACACAATGTAAGTTTGCTGACTCATTTTTAAGTGAATNAAAAAAAAAAAAAAAAAAAAATGTCTATCTGTCGTCTGTGCAGACGCCTAAAATACTGGGCCGATTTTGCATAAATTTGGCATACATATTCAGAAAAATCATACCCCGAGGCGAAATCGAGAAATGAATTTTAGCTCCAAGTTTTGGGGGCGCTACCCTCCAAAAACTCTGAAATACGTGAAAAAAATACTTCTTGAAAACGGTTTCAACGATTGTGATTTAAACATTCTAAAATGTAGGCCATTTAAATAAGAATATAATAATATAAGCCGTTTTCCCAGAAAATATCAAGTTCCTAAGAAAATAGCTTTAAACGCGGACAGAGAGAGCCCGGGTTCGATTCCCCTACTAGAAGAAGTTATTTTTATGAAATGTTCAATAATAATTAAATTTATAATATACGCAAACTAATAAATGGAAAACACTTGGCTAAGTAATTATGAACTCGTATATGAGAAAGTTTGTCTGATTTGTTTAGATTTTTTCTTTTAGAACTCAATCGGCTACTGCTGTGTCAATGAACGTTGAAGGTGTTACGAAAAATCGATACCATTTAAAAAATGGGTTTGATTGATAACTGTATATTTAATATTGTCATTGATAACTGTATATCTTATATTGTCATTGATAACTGTATATCTTATATTGTCATTGATAACTGTATATCTCATATTGTCATTGATAACTGTATATCTAATATTGTCATTTATAACTGTATATCTTATATTGTCATTGATAACTGTATATCTCATATTGTCATTGATAACTGTATATCTAATATTGTCATTTATAACTGTATATCTTATATTGTCATTGATAACTGTAAATCTCATATTGTCATTGATAACTGTATTGTATATCTAATACGACTTAATTAAGTTTTCAAAAAGATATTTTTTTAGGGCTTTGATCTACCATTAAAACATCAATTAAAACATCGAAGCCCTCTTTCCTTAAAAAACATTATTTTTTTTAAAAAAATAAATAAAAATAGGCATCGCGTGGCTCTATAGCGAGCGAATAGTAATAAATATGTATTCAATATTGAACAAATAGATAATCATGATGCATGATGTGTTGATAGATATAAAGTGTATGATATAGCGGAGTAAGATATCGGTAAAAACGTTGTTATTTTTCTAGTTTAACCGTTTAGGTCCGCTTTAATAGTTTTAACGATCTTTATCAATTGATAGCGGTGTCGCTGTTGGTCTTACTACAAAATGTTATTTGCAAAAAAATGTTCGTCTCACCGAATAGATAAAGTTAGAATTTTTTTCCCGTCCTAAAAATTCCAATTTTAATTTTAATGCGCACAATTACGCGAGCGTTACGCGCCAACGCTTGGGAAGACAACGTTGTCCAACGAACTCATACTGAGCATTGGTAAAATGAATATGTGTCACAAATTTTCATCAAAATCGGTCAACTTTTACTTAAGTTATGGTTAAGTTGTACGTTTCAGACACACAGACAGACACGGAGCATATTTCGTTGAATGTAGGAAGCTCGCTACGCTCGCTTCAGTAATAATCTAAAATGCCGAATTCCGATTATGCTCGAAGAAAAGCGTGGAAAGTAGTTCGGAAGACACAGAGGCCAGTCTGCCCCTCCACCGACATCCCCGGTGTAAATTTGGAGCTTGGCTACGCGCCAGGGTGTCTGACCAATCAGAGTTGGGTTTGGGTGTCAGTGAACACTGGGTGCTGAGAAACCCAAGTTTTCTTAGTGGGCATCTCTTAGTGCAACCCAGCCAACGCCACTCCGCCCTAACAACACTTCAACTGGTAAATACCAAAATTTTAAATTCTCTTTTTTGTGGTATAAACCTTTTTTCCATATTTCAATAATATATAAAATCATCAAATATCAAAATTAAAAATTTTTCATTTTTTTTTTTCAAAAAAAAGATAGACGCCAATAATATTCTATAATTATCTAACCTAGTAAATAATTCTTTTCTTAATCAAGACTGAATTTTATAACTTAAATTTTTTTAAATTATTTTCCTATTTTACTAAAGTGAACCTTATCAGTTATTAAGCTTCAAGCACATTTTGTTTCATGAAGATAAACATTCAGCAAAATTTATGCATTAACTAATAAAAATGATTAGTCAAATGACAAATTTCCAATTTTATTTGACCACTTTTATATTTTATTATAATATTTATTATTGATTATAATAAAGGCAATATTACTGTCTTAATTTGACTGTTGAACCACCAATAAAATAAGATTTTTCGTAATTAATTTATGTGTAATTGTAGATTAAAATCATGTGTTTTTTTTCGCCCACTTTTTTGTTTTTCCCCCGACTATTTCTGTGTTTCCCAAAATCTAGAATTATTTAAAGTGATCTATTAATTAATATAAGTATGAAATTGGGTATAAATATATTTTTTTTAATTTTAATTTGTTCACTTTTATTTATTTATTAACTTCATGTATATAGGTTAGAATTTTATTCTTTGATCAACAGTACTTTATAGGTTAGAATTTAATTTTAGAGGTTAATTTTAGAGATCCAAGAATTTAAAAGGAAGACCTTCGATTTGAAAAATGAGACAATCCCGTCTCCAATAACATCTTATAAAATTAATATCTTAATTTTTTAAAAAATATTCTTTCATTTATTCTTTATCTTAAATATATTTAAAGATAATGGCGTCAATATCAGTATCTTTATGCTATTTTTAGATGCTCTATAAATGTCTATATGCTATAAATAATGTATCATTATTTTGGTTATTAATTGTAATTCTTAAATCTTCATTATTTTATGAGATATTTTACCAATATCTTCTAAGATATAATTATCTCAAACCATCTCTACATAAAAGAAACCAGTATAGATGAAAACGTCATCTTAGTAATTATATGAATATTAGATGCTATTTTGGATATATTTTCTGTACCACATAAATACAGTTTCTGTATCTTTAATATTTATCTTTACTCGTTATCTTTTTAATATTTAGTATTATTATTAGTTTTATAGTGCAAGCTTTAATTTTTTTTTTTGATAGAATTTAATAATTATAAGTTTTATATAAATTTAAAGAAAACATCTATTTAATTAAGTACAAAATACAAATGAAATCTAATTATAACCTCTTCCGCTTTATCAGGTTATGACTAATTCACGTTTTTATAATTACATGATCTCTTATTATCATTATTATTATTATTTATTGTTGAGAATGTAATACATTTCAAATATATGTTATATAAAAATATATATTTATTTTGGAATAAATAAAAATGTAGAAAATAAAATGTCTGCCAAAATCACAAATAAAAAAAAATAGAATAAATAAAACATATGATATGTGATACTTTGCATACTGCTACCAAAAATGGCCGCTGGATAACCTTGAATGAAACCTCCATTTTTATTTCTTTCTCGTATTACTTTATTTTTTTGTATAACCTTACGTACATTTTAAAATTGTTATTTCATAATATTTATCTATAATTATAAATATTATAATAATAAATATTTAATTGTATACTTTAATTGCATATTGTAGTAATCAATTATGCTTTAGTGTAAATTATTTACATAAATCACGGTTATATTAATTCGTTTGTTTTCTTAAATTATCTTATTATTATTACCATCCTTTGTTTGTTGTAATATACTTAACATATGTATACATCATATTTATTTACATAAATATATATTTTTACCTAATTACTGTTCATAAGAATATCTTCTTAGATATCACCTAATTCAGTGTCGAATTTTAAATATCAAAATATTAAAAAAAAACTTTACTTATTTTTTGTTAAGAAAAAAAATTTTTGTTAAGATTAGGTTAACCAATTGTATAAACAATGTATTAAATAATTTAAGTTAGGTTCTATTAAAAGGGTATAGGTTAATAACCTTACCTCATAACCTAAAGACTACATATTTATATTTACTATCATAATAAAAGGGATTATTACTAACGAAGTTGGGTCTAAAATTACTTATTTAATCATATGTAACTAATATTTAATTATGAATAATAATCAATAATTACTTTCATGGATTTTGTTTTTAAACTTTAAACTATGTATTTAATATAAAGTTTCACTAATAGGTTAGGATTCTAGTGTAAACAAAACATATGTTAATGATTACAAAGCAATCTAGGATCTATCTAGAGAATCATAACAAAATAAACACATTTATGGATTGTGACGCATAAACACCATAAAACAAAAAACTTTGATTTCTGTGATTTACAATTTTTTTTTGGCTATGAACTTCCGCCTCACTATTCATAACCTAAATGTTAGTTCTCTCTTTATCTATAGGTAGTTCATGCTTCTGCCACTAGGTTTCAGCATTTCCACCATTTTTTTCAATAGGGCGCTTTAAGCACACGTTCCACTTTTGGTGAAATTTCTCTACTAAGATAACGTTTTAATTTCTAATAAATATTATCTAATACTTAAATATTAGTTCATAATAATCATCTGCGTAAAGAGGTTAGCCCTGACAAAGGGTTTATACAACTATAAATATGTAAATATTGCTTAGTAATCATTAACATATTATTTGTTAGTGTGTCAATGACAGAATGACGTCAAACTTTTGTTTACATTACAATTCTAACCTATAAATGGAACTTTATATTTGTAAATATTGCTTAGTAATCATGTACTCATTATGTAGTTCGTCTATGATGACAGACTTTTGTTTACACTAGAATTCTAACTTATGAGTGAAACTTTTTTTTATGTAAATATTGCTTAGTATTCATTAACATAATATTAGTTAGTGTGTCAATGACGTCAAACGTTTGTTTACACTAGAATTTTAACCTATGACTAAAACTTTATATTTAATACATAGTTTATAAAAGAAAATTAATTTCATAAAAATAATAACTAAAAATACCTTTGCAAGCATATCGGCCGAAATTCTCGTTCTTTACCTTAAAGATTAGTTCCAAAGTAAAAAGTTCGCGTCAGTTAAAGAATAGCCTTTTTTTTAACTTTTAGGTTAGTTTTTTGATTGAGGTTAGCTTTTAACTTAATTTTTTTTAATCTCACCAAAGCTTTATCCAAACTTTAAATTGGTTTGGACCTTTATAATTTTTTTTTGTTTAACTTGTTTCATATTCTGTAAACAAANAACCTAAATGTTAGTTCTCTCTTTATCTATAGGTAGTTCATGCTTCTGCCACTAGGTTTCAGCATTTCCACCATTTTTTTCAATAGGGCGCTTTAAGCACACGTTCCACTTTTGGTGAAATTTCTCTACTAAGATAACGTTTTAATTTCTAATAAATATTATCTAATACTTAAATATTAGTTCATAATAATCATCTGCGTAAAGAGGTTAGCCCTGACAAAGGGTTTATACAACTATAAATATGTAAATATTGCTTAGTAATCATTAACATATTATTTGTTAGTGTGTCAATGACAGAATGACGTCAAACTTTTGTTTACATTACAATTCTAACCTATAAATGGAACTTTATATTTGTAAATATTGCTTAGTAATCATGTACTCATTATGTAGTTCGTCTATGATGACAGACTTTTGTTTACACTAGAATTCTAACTTATGAGTGAAACTTTTTTTTATGTAAATATTGCTTAGTATTCATTAACATAATATTAGTTAGTGTGTCAATGACGTCAAACGTTTGTTTACACTAGAATTTTAACCTATGACTAAAACTTTATATTTAATACATAGTTTATAAAAGAAAATTAATTTCATAAAAATAATAACTAAAAATACCTTTGCAAGCATATCGGCCGAAATTCTCGTTCTTTACCTTAAAGATTAGTTCCAAAGTAAAAAGTTCGCGTCAGTTAAAGAATAGCCTTTTTTTTAACTTTTAGGTTAGTTTTTTGATTGAGGTTAGCTTTTAACTTAATTTTTTTTAATCTCACCAAAGCTTTATCCAAACTTTAAATTGGTTTGGACCTTTATAATTTTTTTTTGTTTAACTTGTTTCATATTCTGTAAACAAACTTATTATATTATACTTCGGGATCGAGTTTTAGCTTATAAGATAAGTTTCTTTTACACTTTATAAGACTTAAGAAAAGAAGGAAAAAAGTTTTAAATTCTCCTTTATTTATTTTTTTCTTTCTGATATTATAGTCGATGATGATAAACATGATAAACAATGTTTTTTTTTTTTTTGTGTGAAAATGTATATGATGTATCTTATCTATATCCTCTTTAACTATCTTTCATGGATTTTGTTTTTAAACTTTAAACTATGTATTTAATATAAAGTTTCACTAATAGGTTAGGATTCTAGTGTAAACAAAAGTTTGACGGCAAAATACCTAAGAATATGTTTTCTAAAAATATTTTTTCAAGCATATCGGCCGAAATTCTCGTTCTTTACCTTAAAGATTAGTTCCAAAGAAAAAAGTTCGCGTCAGTTAAATATTACTTAAGTTATGGTTAAGTTGTACGTTTCAGACACACAGACAGACACGGAGCATATTTCGTTGAATGTAGGAAGCTCGCTACGCTCGCTTCAGTAATAATCTAAAATGCCGAATTCCGATTATGCTCGAAGAAAAGCGTGGAAAGTAGTTCGGAAGACACAGAGGCCGGTCTGCCCCTCCACCGACACCCCCGGTGTAAATTTGGAGCTTGGCTACGCGCCAGGGTGTCTGACCAATCAGAGTTGGGTTTGGGTGTCAGTGAACACTGGGTGCTGAGAAACCCAAGTTTTCTTAGTGGGCATCTCTTAGTGCAACCCAGCCAACGCCACTCCGCCCTAACAACACTTCAACTGGTAAATACCAAAATTTTAAATTCTCTTTTTTGTGGTATAAACCTTTTTTCCATATTTCAATAATATATAAAATCATCAAATATCAAAATTAAAAATTTTTCATTTTTTTTTTTCAAAAAAAAGATAGACGCCAATAATATTCTATAATTATCTAACCTAGTAAATAATTCTTTTCTTAATCAAGACTGAATTTTATAACTTAAATTTTTTTAAATTATTTTCCTATTTTACTAAAGTGAACCTTATCAGTTATTAAGCTTCAAGCACATTTTGTTTCATGAAGATAAACATTCAGCAAAATTTATGCATTAACTAATAAAAATGATTAGTCAAATGACAAATTTCCAATTTTATTTGACCACTTTTATATTTTATTATAATATTTATTATTGATTATAATAAAGGCAATATTACTGTCTTAATTTGACTGTTGAACCACCAATAAAATAAGATTTTTCGTAATTAATTTATGTGTAATTGTAGATTAAAATCATGTGTTTTTTTTCGCCCACTTTTTTGTTTTTCCCCCGACTATTTCTGTGTTTCCCAAAATCTAGAATTATTTAAATTGATCTATTAATTAATATAAGTATGAAATTGGGTATAAATATATTTTTTTTAATTTTAATTTGTTCACTTTTATTTATTTATTAACTTCATGTATATAGGTTAGAATTTTATTCTTTGATCAACAGTACGTTATAGGTTAGAATTTAATTTTAGAGGTTAATTTTAGAGATCCAAGAATTTAAAAGGAAGACCTTCGATTTGAAAAATGAGACAATCCCGTCTCTAATAACATCTTATAAATTAATATCTTAATTTTTTAAAAAATATTCTTTCATTTATTCTTTATCTTAAATATATTTAAAGATAATGGCGTCAATATCAGTATCTTTATGCTATTTTTAGATGCTCTATAAATGTCTATATGCTATAAATAATGTATCATTATTTTGGTTATTAATTNTTTTATCTATTCCCTTATCAATTTTGTTGTTTAGCCTGTTAAGTGTTCTTTTATCTATTCTCTTATCTATTTTGTTGTTTAGCCTGTTAAGTGTTCTTTTATCTATTCTCTTATCTATTTTGGCGTTAAGCCTAATGCTTGCCTGTAAAGTGTTCTCTTATCTATTCTTTTATCTATATTGTTGTTTAGTCTGTTTATTGACTTATTTATTCTCTTATAAATTTTGTTGTTGGGTCTGTTTTATGTTCTTTTATCTTTTCTCTAATCTATTTTTCTATTTAGTCTGATATCTATTTTCTTATCTGCTTTGTTGCTTAGCCTGTTTCGTATTATTTTATATATTTGTCGTTTTGTTGTTGTTTGCTGTTTTATCTATTCTCTTATCAAATTTTCTTATATATTCTGTTATGTATTTCCTTATGCACAATTTGAGTTCATTGTAGCTCAAAATGTTGCTCTTGTTAAAGTGTTAGATGAGTTTCTAGTGTTCTATTTTTTCCCCCTCTTAATAACATGTCCACTTAATCTAAATTATACGCTAAACTGGAAAATAGACGTAGTTTTCTTTGTTTTTTGTCCGTTAAGCCAACATTTGCTAAGCGATTATATAAATTAAAAAAAAAGATAAAGACAAAGAAGAAACTACTTTAGAACTAAGAAAATTTACGAGTATTTTTGCTGCTCTATGTACTAATTACATGGTACATTTTACTTTTGCTTTTCTTTGTCTTTGTATGTTTCCAAAACCTTTATTATTCGCTGCAGTTTTGTTCTGTTAAGTCTAAAATAAAACTGTGTAGGCGGAGTGTAGGCTGTCTGTATCAAGGAAAAACTAATTTTCTTTCCCTACATATGTGTGTGTAAGAAGTAAAACACATTTAGGTCAAAAGTTTTAATTTGGTTCAACTTTTAGTCTCATAGAAAAGTAAATATGTATTTAAACACTAGTAAAAAGTTTTTTCTTTATTTCTTCTTTTAACTATTCTGATAAAAATAAATAAATTAAAGTGCTAATAAAATGTTTAATGAGTTATAAGAAATAGGAGTATTTAATAAGTTATGTGATAAGAACATAAGTAACAAGTAATGATAAGAAATAGAAATACTTAATAAGTTATAAATTATAAGAAATAGAAATACTTAATACATTATAAGTGATAAGAAATAGAAGTAAATGAGTTATAAGAGATAAGGAAGAGAAATACTTAATAGATTATAAGTGATAAGAAATAGAAGTAATAAGTTATAAGTGATAAGAAATAGAAGTAAATGAGATAAAAGATAAGGAAGAGAAATACTTAATAGATTATAAGTGATAAGAAATAGAAGTAATAAGTTATAAGTGATAAGAAATAGAAGTAATAAGTTATAAGTGATAAGAAATAGAAGTAATAAGTTATAAGTGATAAGAAATAGAAGTAAATGAGTTATAAAAGACTAGCCGTTATGCCCGTGATAACGGGCAGAATAAAATATGATCAAAAAATTTAAATAGATATTATAGGTATAGGTAGGATACTACTGTTTAAATAGAAAGTTTAAGGCCGGAAGTTTCAATCTGGTTTGGTATCTCATTGCTAGCGGTCTCGCTTCTTACGCTGGAGGTTACTGGTTCAATCCCAGCTTATGGCGCATCAATTTTTAACGTTATAAATCATTTAGAGGTGAGTCGTTGATGTCGTTTTCGTTGTCGTCGTCGTTGTTGGGACACTACTCGATTATATAAAAGATAAGGAGGAGAAATACTTAATAGATTATAAGTGATAAGAAATAGAAGTAATAAGTTATAAGTGATAAGTGATAAGAAATAGAAGTAATAAGTTATAAGTGATAAGAAATAGAGGTAAATGAGTTATAAGAGATAAGGAAGAGAAATACTTAATAGATTATAAGTGATAACAAATAGAAGTAATAAGTTATAAATGATAAGGGAGAGAAAAATACTTAAGTTATAAGTGATAAGAAATAGAAATAATAAGTTATAAGAAAATTAAATAAATAAATAAGTGAATAAAACCAAATATATTATAGAGTGTATATTATAGAGTGTATTATATAAACTTGGGTAAGCGTAAAAGAGAATAGAGTATCAAATTATTTTAATTGCCTCGATTTGTTAAATTACCTGCAGAATTAGAAAATCTTTGTGGGTACCGAAATACACATAATTTACAACTTCATTTATGTATTTCAATTAAGATTTAAATTTGATTCATGGCTTAAATTTTTAAATTTTGAGCGTTAAAACTATTAGAGAGGTGTGTATCTAGGGGTGCGGATGTGGAGTGATTTGATTGGCTAACTCGAATATATAAATTTGGACTCGCGCCTGAATCTTAAGATGAAACCGTCGTCTGTTTACCTTCGAATGTATTTATACCTGAATTTATGACGCCCAAGTACAAAATAATGTAATCTATCTTCTTATAATATTCCCATTGTATTCTCTCTTAGTCCCAATCACTCATATTAAATGAACAAATTAATTATTTATGAAAAAAAAAACACATTTCCTTTCTGACTATTAAATCAGCTGTTATAAAACGAAATATTAAATCAGCTGATAGAAACGAAACTCGTATAAAGCCTTCACAAAAATTCCCATATCAAATTATCAATTATTCTCTGTGTTTGTTCGAATTCGGCCATTTTTGTTTCGAAATAAATTATTTATTCTGTTTGTTTTTTTTTGCGATTTTTAAGATCGGCAGAAGATTTCGAAGAGAAATCCTTTATTTTATGTATGTTGTACAACACCTTTGATAATATTTCATGGTTAAATTTTAAATTTGAGTAAAAATTTAAACAAGAGTAAGTAGTGCGTATTTAATATTATATATTAACAATCCGTTAAGCAAGTGACAACAGGCCTAATTTTATATTTTAAGAAAATGTAAAATTAAGTGAATTAATTTAGTTATGTTGTAATATCTATTTAAAGACCAAAAAATCAAAATACACATTTATATTTAATGGAATAAATGTGGTTGCCTTAGTTAAATAAAAAATCATTTGAGGTGAAATTAATTTATTTTAGTTATTATAGATACGTTTTTATATCTATTCAAAGACCAACTAATCAAAACAAATATTTGTTTTTATTGGAATAAATGCAGTTGCCTAAGCTAAGTAATTAAAAAATCATTTCGTGGGGAGTCGTCACCGGGTCAATACTAAAAATGATAAGATGAAACACATTACAAATAATTGCTAAGTCAGAATATGTTTTTAAATTTAAACGTGTAGAGTAATTTGGGAAAAAGCTTGAGTTTGTGAGGGAAAGAGAATAGAGAGGGGAGACAGACAAAATCCCTTACGCCTAGGCGCACACTGGAGACAAAACTGTCTGCAAACTGTCTCCGGACTGTCTTGTCTCCAGTGTGCGCCTAGCCTACTTGTACTGGATGTATTAGAGGTGGTTAGAGGTGGTTAGGGGTGGTTAGAGGTGGTTAGAGGTGGTTAAAGGTGGTTAGANTATATTTTTTTTAATTTTAATTTGTTCACTTTTATTTATTTATTAACTTCATGTATATAGGTTAGAATTTTATTCTTTGATCAACAGTACTTTATAGGTTAGAATTTAATTTTAGAGGTTAATTTTAGAGATCCAAGAATTTAAAAGGAAGACCTTCGATTTGAAAAATGAGACAATCCCGTCTCCAATAACATCTTATAAAATTAATATCTTAATTTTTTAAAAAATATTCTTTCATTTATTCTTTATCTTAAATATATTTAAAGATAATGGCGTCAATATCAGTATCTTTATGCTATTTTTAGATGCTCTATAAATGTCTATATGCTATAAATAATGTATCATTATTTTGGTTATTAATTGTAATTCTTAAATCTTCATTATTTTATGAGATATTTTACCAATATCTTCTAAGAAATAATTATCTCAAACCATCTCTACATAAAAGAAACCAGTATAGATGAAAACGTAATCTTAGTAATTATTTGAATATTAGATGCTATTTTGGATATATTTTCTGTACCACATAAATACAGTTTCTGTATCTTTAATATTTATCTTTACTCGTTATCTTTTTAATATTTAGTATTATTATTAGTTTTATAGTGCAAGCTTTAATTTTTTTTTTTGATAGAATTTAATAATTATAAGTTTTATATAAATTTAAAGAAAACATCTATTTAATTAAGTACAAAATACAAATGAAATCTAATTATAACCTCTTCCGCTTTATCAGGTTATGACTAATTCACGTTTTTATAATTACATGATCTCTTATTATCATTATTATTATTATTTATTGTTGAGAATGTAATACATTTCAAATATATGTTATATAAAAATATATATTTATTTTGGAATAAATAAAAATGTAGAAAATAAAATGTCTGCCAAAATCACAAATAAAAAAAAATAGAATAAATAAAACATATGATATGTGATACTTTGCATACTGCTACCAAAAATGGCCGCTGGATAACCTTGAATGAAACCTCCATTTTTATTTCTTTCTCGTATTACTTTATTTTTTTGTATAACCTTACGTACATTTTAAATTTGTTATTTCATAATATTTATCTATAATTATAAATATTATAATAATAAATATTTAATTGTATACTTTAATTGCATATTGTAGTAATCAATTATGCTTTAGTGTAAATTATTTACATAAATCACGGTTATATTAATTCGTTTGTTTTCTTAAATTATCTTATTATTATTACCATCCTTTGTTTGTTGTAATATACTTAACATATGTATACATCATATTTATTTACATAAATATATATTTTTACCTAATTACTGTTCATAAGAATATCTTCTTAGATATCACCTAATTCAGTGTCGAATTTTAAATATCAAAATATTAAAAAAAAACTTTACTTATTTTTTGTTAAGAAAAAAAATTTTTGTTAAGATTAGGTTAACCAATTGTATAAACAATGTATTAAATAATTTAAGTTAGGTTCTATTAAAAGGGTATAGGTTAATAACCTTACCTCATAACCTAAAGACTACATATTTATATTTACTATCATAATAAAAGGGATTATTACTAACGAAGTTGGGTCTAAAATGACTTATTTAATCATAGGTAACTGACATTTAATTATAACTAATATTTAATTATGAATAATAATCAATAATTACTTTCATGGATTTTGTTTTTAAACTTTAAACTATGTATTTAATATAAAGTTTCACTAATAGGTTAGGATTCTAGTGTAAACAAAAGTTTGACGGCAAAATACCTAAGAATATGTTTTCTAAAAATATTTTTTCAAGCATATCGGCCGAAATTCTCGTTCTTTACCTTAAAGATTAGTTCCAAAGAAAAAAGTTCGCGTCAGTTAAAGAATAGCCTTTTTTTAACTTTTAGGTTAGTTTTTTGATTGAGGTTAGCTTTTAACTTAATTTTTTTTAATCTCACCAAAGCTTTATCCAAACTTTAAATTGGTTTGGACCTTTATAATTTTTTTTTGTTTAACTTGTTTCATATTCTGTAAACAAACTTATTATATTATACTTCGGGATCGAGTTTTAGCTTATAAGATAAGTTTCTTTTACACTTTATAAGACTTAAGAAAAGAAGGAAAAAAGTTTTAAATTCTCCTTTATTTATTTTTATCTTTCTGATATCATAGTCGATGATGATAAACATGATAAACAATGTTTTTTTTTGTGAAAATTTATATGATGTATCTTATATATCCTCTTTAACTATTGCCTTATCTATACTTTTATCTAATTTTAACGCTACCGCTTGGATCGGTTCAAGGCATGCGTTTTTTTTACGAGCGACAGAATAATCTATGGCTTTCATAACATGACGCAAAAATATTTCGCGTTCAAATGAAACCTTTCCGTCCTTTGTCGTCTTGTTTAGATTGTTGTTTTTAATTTTTCAAGTCATCTGTTTACATAG
>KZ653346.1:896579-927249 GCA_001010745.2 Gerris buenoi
AACCACCTCTAACCACCTCTAACCACCTCTAACCACCTCTAACCATCTCAAACCTCCTCTAACCACCTCTAACCACCTCTTTCACTCACTACGCTAACACTTACACTGAAGATGATATAAATGTCGAAACGCGTTTGTTTATTAATATGAAATTGTGGTGACAATATTGTTGTGTTACTTTCTACCAATCTCAATAGACATAATTATGAAGTGGTACCACATAATCTCAGTCAAAACAACCAATTATTTATAAGGTATTGTTACTATATTGTAATCTCATTTCATAACGTTATTATTAGCCATTCTATGTTTGTTTTACCATTAATTGTTGTATTCAAACCATTTTACTTTCTGTTTAACCTTACTTGTTTTAAAATTCCCTCATTTTTAATTAAATTGTTATAATATTATTAATTTACGGTTAGTTTTACTCTTTTAAATTAATTTTTACCTCATGATTTATTTCACTTTTCTAATTAATTCCATCTGTTAAATTCTCATTAAGAAATTAATAAAACACATATACACATGTCAACCGAGAATATATCTGACAAACGAAACAAAACTGACATATTGTATATTTTGTTTTAATTAAGGAAACTTAAATATGATTTTCCTATTGAAATAGAAAATTTCAACAAATTTCATCCTCTGTTTATTTAGTTTGATGTAGGTTGTATTAATATAGTTGAAATAATGGAAGCACTAAATCCTTTTGTATCCGGAGCAGAGAGAAATACACAGATAAATAATTCCAGCCATTATATTCAACAGAGGTGTCGCCTCGAAATTTGGCCAAACCAGGAACTTCCATTACCCTCGACCCTTCCCCCACTCCTACTCAAGCTCCATAATTTTCTAAATGAACCTGTCAGACGTTTCAAAGGGCAGGTAAAGGTTATGCTTGAGGTGAATAGATAGAAATATTTTTTGAGGGAAAATTCAAACTTTGTGTCAAACAAAATTTTTGGGAAAAAAAATCTCTTCAACTATTTGGTTAATCTTGGTTTATTTATTGTTAAATCATGTTTAATGTAACGACCCGTGAAACCCGTGACAATGGGCTTAAACTAATAAAATTAAGTAGAAAGTATAAATACAAAATGATATTAATTTATNATGCATAATGTCTAGGTTTGTTTATGTTTAACAAAAATCTAAAGTAAATAAAGCTCTTTAAAAATGCATTAGACTCAATAATATCATATACTTAACTTATCTATTATTATGAAGACTTTCGGTTCAAGTAAAGCGATATAGGGGAGAATTCATGATGGAAAGAAATCATAATAATGTAAAGAATGTCATATGTTTCATGTAGACAGACTCCACTTAGCTGAAGGAGGTTCAACTAGGTCAAACCGTATCTATTTATAGTTGAGTGTTAGGGAGGGGAATCGAACCCCATACCATTTACTTTAGACGGTAAACATGTCGCCTGTCTTGAAGCTGGGTTTTCAGGTCATACTCTCTCCGGTGTACCCTCGTCCTTCTTCGGTATCGTGTCTGAAAGGGAGACGTCGAACAGTTCGATATGTCCAACATTTCCAACTTTTTTTTTTCTTTCCCTTTTCCTTTTTTTTTAAATACATATATATAAGAGAGATAGATAAAATAGATAGATGCCAAAATAATACTTTTAAGGTACTCAGTGGAGGTACTAACTCATTGGCGCAACCAGGATTTTATTTTGGAGGGGGCACAGATTAAAAAAATAAGGAGATGTAATGTGGGTTTAGTATAATCTCAGACAATTAAGCAGTCTGGTCTTCTTTGTTCTTAAATTACTTGCACGTCTTTTAAACGCCAAAAAAAAGTCAGGCAAAACTAGGTACATAATTATTTATTTATTTTTGACTATCAAAACACTACAGTCTATAAGATTAGAGTTGGCACAATCAACAGGAGGGAAAATTTTGAGGGAAACGATTTTATTGGTCCCCCATGTTGAATGCAACTTCAGAAAAAAAAATGCTCTACTCTACCTCTGTTCCACAAAAAAAATATAACATGGCAAAACCGATTTTCCCTTTTTATAACCCCAAAACTTCCTCCATGTTTTTAGTTTCCCGCCTTCGATTGTGCCAACTCTAATCTTATAGACTGTAATACTTTACATGCTTTGCGGAATTGCATACTTTAATTTAGAGGGGCGGGGGCAGGTCCCCCCTGTGCCCCCCCCACCCCCTTGGTGCGCCACTGGGGGCAACTACTCGTGAAGATATTAACTCAGTAGCGTAACTACTTGTGAAGAAGAGAACTCAGTAGCACAATACGTCGCGTCAGAGAGGTTACGTAAAGGTGACGAAGGTCGCTATGACGTCAGGCACCCTAAACTATTGTTCGTCAGGTTATCCTTCCTCTGGCTCATAATATACCATTGTTTACTAGTGTTCTGTATGCATTTCATAGTTTTTTCCTCTTTTTATTCTATTATAAGCTTTTTTAACCGTTTTTAACCTTATCATATATTAGTATCATTATTAATAAGTCAACAAAAGTATACATTATAGGTAATAAAACAAATAATTCTCACAAATAACTCAAATAAAATGTAAAATAACTTACTTACTGATGTGCTCTTTTTACTCAATTAAAAGTTTTTTTAATTGTTTTTAACCTTATCACATATCAGTAACATCATTAATAAGCCAATAAATGTATACATTATAGATGATAATACACTTAATTGATTAAAAAATAATAATAAAGTAAAATAGCACTGATAAAACCCAGTGGTACATTCAATATTATGAGCCAGCTAACCTAACAACACACACTATTTTACGTAAGTGACGTCACACTTCCCCGGCGTATTACAACTATATTATATGAAATGAATGAAACGGGGTTTACATACACAACTAGTCCTCAAGGTACTACAAAGACTATCATTGAGTATTTGTAGTGGATTGATTTTTCAATATAGAGATTTTATGCAGGGCTGGTGAGAGCCATTGTGGGCTCCATGTCTATAGGTCAACTGGGCCCCATGTTACCGGGGGGGGGGGGGGGGTTGACGACAAGCTTTATGCATTAGAAAAAAACATTGTAAGTGATAAAGCTTGAAAAGTAAATGTGTAGCGATGTAGTGGTTAGAGTAATCTCTAACCACCTCTAACCACCTCTAACCACCTCAAACCACATCACTACGCTAACACTTACACTGAAGATGATATAAATGTCGAAACGCGTTTGTTTATTAATATGAAATTGTGGTGGCAATATTGTTGTGTTACTTTCTACCAATCTCAATAGACATAATTATGAAGTGGTACCACATAATCTCAGTCAAAACAACCAATTATTTATAAGGTATTGTTACTATATTGTAATCTCATTTCATAACGTTATTATTAGCCATTCTATGTTTGTTTTACCATTAATTGTTGTATTCAAACCATTTTACTTTCTGTTTAACCTTACTTGTTTTAAAATTCCCTCATTTTTAATTAAATTGTTATAATATTATTAATTTACGGTTAGTTTTACTCTTTTAAATTAATTTTTACCTCATGATTTATTTCACTTTTCTAATTAATTCCATCTGTTAAATTCTCATTAAGAAATTAATAAAACACATATACACATGTCAACCGAGAATATATCTGAAAAACGAAACAAAACTGACATATTGTATATTTTGTTTTAATTAAGGAAACTTAAATATGATTTTCCTATTGAAATAGAAAATTTCAACAAATTTCATCCTCTGTTTATTTAGTTTGATGTAGGTTGTATTAATATAGTTGAAATAATGGAAGCACTAAATCCTTTTGTATCCGGAGCAGAGAGAAATACACAGATAAATAATTCCAGCCATTATATTCAACAGAGGTGTCGCCTCGAAATTTGGGCAAACCAGGAACTTCCATTACCCTCGACCCTTCCCCCACTCCTACTCAAGCTCCATAATTTTCTAAATGAACCTGTCAGACGTTTCAAAGGGCAGGTAAAGGTTATGCTTGAGGTGAATAGATAGAAATATTTTTTGAGGGAAAATTCAAACTTTGTGTCAAACAAAATTTTTGGGAAAAAAAATCTCTTCAACTATTTGGTTAATCTTGGTTTATTTATTGTTAAATCATGTTTAATGTAACGACCCGTTAATCCCGTGACAATGGGCTTAAACTAATAAAATTAAGTAGAAAGTATAAATACAAAATGATATTAATTTATTGAAAATATATATATTTTTTTTTTTAGAAAAACAAATCTTTAATATAAACAATTTGTGTCAGTGACTAGACTAAAACAAATCATATACCTTATTGCAGTATGAAAAACACGGTATAACATTACTGAAATCTTTCATACATTGGAACACTCTCCCCTCCCATCTAAAAAAAATAAATAACTAAATTCTATGCTACTTGAGCATTTACTGACGAAACACTAAAAATTTGTATGAAACTATCTGAAGAGTTAAATGTGCCGGATGGTTCAAAAGTCTCCCCCCCCCCTCTTAAATTTTGAACGGTTCGAGATAAATTAATGAAACTTGGAGGATCTGTATACCATATAAAAGAAAAGTTTGTTTGCATGCAATCGCGTGCTAGGGGCATCCACCTATTTTGCCCCTAGACCACCTAACTTTAATATTTTAAATTGAAGTGTTTATTTTTGATAGAATATTTGGATTTTACGGTGTATAAATAATAAAATTTTACTTGAAAATTTTTCTATCTCTAATATTTTTCCCCCTATAGAGGGGTAAAGATAGAAAATAAAACCTTCTGAAAATAGTAAAAAAAAAAACACTTCTATCATTATAAATGAAATAAATTAACGGAACTATGAGGCCCTGTACCATGTAAAGTGTGTATTCATTCCCTCGCGTACTAGGGGCAACCACCAATTTTTCCACCAGGCGCTGAAATCTACTCAATTCCCCCCCCCCCAAATAGGGGACAAAATATTGGAAATAAAACAAAAGTTTAAAGTAAAATATTATCATTTTTATATCGTAGAATGCAAATCTGCTATCATAAAGATACACTCCAATTTGAAATTTTGAAGTTGAATGGCCAGGGGGCGAAATTGGTGGTTGTCCCTAGTGCACGATCGCGTATGAAAATAAACTTTCCTTTACATGATACGGATCCCCCAAGTTTCATTAATTTATCTCAAACCGTTCAAAAGTAGTTAAGAAGGGGGAGGGGGGACTTTAGACCTCCCCTGTATATTATATTAGTTATCTGGGGCATATCCAAGCCAATCATGGATCCAAATAGAAAAAAAACTTTGGTTTGTCCTACGCTCCACATGGAACAACAGGAATTAAGTAAGTCAACAGTGAATGGTGGCACACGTTGTAGCTCTCTATGGGCTGGGCTGTAAATCCACATTCTACAATGGCTAGATTTATGTGGGCGTCTTGGAAGGGGGGGGGGGGGTTCCCAAAATAATTCCCACGAGATCTGGACTCTATTCTAGAAAGCTTTTCTTTCTTTCCTCAGACTTGAGTCCAAGATTAAACCAAATTTGGGGACGGAGGCCACATCTAAACCTACTATTTCATAATACTGTTCTTATCCTCATACATGATATAGTAGTATGATATAGATATTGTATACAGTATATAGTATAAAATTTATCATTAATATAATCTAATGTATTATATACTCAAGGAAAATAATATTTATTATTATAACAAACTAGAATACATTTAGATATTTCTCTATATATCAAATTTGTTTTGTATTGCTAATTATATTATTTATTATTTTATCTGATAAACTTTACAATATAAAATATTCTGTTAATTAGTGTAGCACATAGCTTCCTATCGTCTTATTATTGGACGAATAATAACATGAATGTGAATTTATATTAATATATTTCCATTTCCACTGAGGTCATATTTATTTATATGCAATATAAAATTTGTGTAGATGGCTGAAATTTATATGAGACTAACAGTGGATTAATTATGACCATACCCTACAAATTGCATCAAAATTTAATGATAAATTTTTATGATATGGTGGTTCGAATAATAGTTTTTCGTAGTTTAGTTGCAAGTTGCAGTAGCCCAAATTTTGCTGGATCTACATGCAGTATTATCCAAAAAACTAATTTTTTCTTCTGAAAGCGATGCATTTAAGACTTAACAATATTAACTTCTTGACAACAATAGTTCTGTTAAGTTACATTTTTTTATCAGTGATGTTAATACAAACTGATAAGAACCTAATGTTATCATAATTATTATACCTTAAATAATTATTATAATTACATAATATATACATTATATGTATATTGTTGTGAAACTGACCAATTTGATAGTTATAGAACAAGTAAAACAATTATATCAATGTTGGAATATAATTGTAGTACATGGAACTACAATCACAATGGTAATTAAAAGCAGATGAACCGCTGACGTCAAAATTAGTAATCATTAGCTAAACCACTTAAGCCTAATTACTTTATACTAATTAATTACACCTAAACAACACATTGCTGTTTTGAATCAGCACATAGTTGAAGCGACCTCTGACCATCTCTAACCCTCTCAAACCACTTCTAACTATCTCAAACCACTTCTAACCACCTCTAACTATCTCAAACCACCTCTAACTATCTTAAACCACCTCTAACCTCCTCAAACCACCTCTAACCATCTCAAACCACCTCTAACTATCTCAAACCACCTCTAACCTCCTCAAACCACCTCTAACCATCTCAAACCACCTCTAACCATCTCAAACCACCTCTAACCATCTCAAACCACCTCTTACCTCTTCTAACCACCTCTAATCTCCTCTAACCTTCCCTAACTATCTCAAACCACCTCTAACTATCTCAAACCACCTCTAACTATCTCAAACCACCTCTAACCACCTCTAACTATCTCAAACCACCTCTAACCTCCTCAAACCACCTCTAACTATCTCAAACCACCTCTAACCTCCTCAAACCACCTCTAACCATCTCAAACCACCTCTTACCTCTTCTAACCACCTCTAATCTCCTCTAACCTTCCCTAACTATCTCAAACCACCTCTAGACTACTATGAATGGATGTTTTCTTTAAATTTGTCAAACTATAATTTCAATCCATGTACCTCCACCTGAATCAAATGCTAAATATTCCGATGAATGAAACTATACAATAAAATTACAATTAATGATTTTATTATTTGTAATTAAAAATCTAAAAAAAAAAATTTTTTAATGTTACAGTTCCAGTAAGAGATCAATAGAAGAGAAGCAATGGCGGACGACGAGGTAAGGTAAGTAACTTTGATAACTCTTATCTCTTCATTAAGATACAAGATAACAACTTCTACAGAGTAAATCAGTGAGTAACTAATTCCTTAACTGTTTCATCATTCACCAATTTGTTTTTAAAAATATCGACGTAACTGGTTCGAATACCAGAGAAGTAAGAGGTGTTTATAACATGAATCCAATGATTACACTTACTCAATCAGAATTAAATCAATTACCAAGATCCTGTCTCAGACATATCTGGTTCGAATCCCAGCGAAGTAAGAAATGTTTCAAACTAATGGGATAAGTAGATGAGTGAACCGACTGATGGCTAACTTGTAATGACAATGTAATCGAATATAAAATATTAAATAATAAATATAAAAAACAAAACTTAAAATACACAATATATTCTGGGCGAGTGGCAATATATCTGAAAAAAAAAAAAAGTAATTTGTTCTACACCTCACCTCAGGGCTACATGAAACACTATATAAACCAAGGGTCAAATCTTAACCCCCCTCCCCTCCCACAATGTCAAATTTTATGATTTTTTAAAGATCAAATTGTTTTTTTACAGGAGAGTAAACAATTAAAAGCATATTTAAAAGATTGGTTTAGTATACTCATCTACAATCTACATATCAACAATAACAACAATAAACGTGTTTCTTTTTTACTTCAGCAAAGTTTACAAATAAATTTCCGCCTTAAGAATGGGTAATAATATTAATATTTATCTGAGCCTTAGTAAATAAGGAAGATTTCATGAAGTCCGAAAAGTCCAATTTCGGTTCCTCAGCAAGTTACAGAACCGTAAAAAAAATGTTTTTCTTAAAAATAAAATAAATTTTATGTCATGCACTTTGAGGGCATGAAAATTAAAATTGGAGTAATAAGCGTTTTTATGAGCAAAGGTGTGATCTTAAAAAAACCATAAAATTTGACATCGTGGGAGAATGGTTAAGATTTGACCCCTGAGTTATAAAGCGTTTTTTGTAGCCCCTGAAGCGTAAAACAACCTACTTCTTTGTTTTGCATATATCCCCATACCCATAGAATAAAATGTTTATAAAGTTGAAAAATACAGTTTTTAAAAATCTTTATTTCACTACACTTAAAAAAAAATAAAAAATTTAACTATACACATATAAAATATCAATTCGTTTGCAAAAAGTTTTTTACTTAAATAAAAAAACCTTTTAACTTGAATACATGAAACTGAGATTGGAATTTTTATTTATTTATTTTTAATTACAACTATTTCCACCATTTTTTTNCTTAAAACTACTTTCTACGTTATGACTTCTTACTAGGTATATTATACTTAAAACTACTTTCTACGTTATGACTTCTTACTAGGTATATTATACTTAAAACTACTTTCTACGTTATGACTTCTTACTAGGTATATTATACTTAAAACTACTTTCTACGTTATGACTTCTTACTAGGTATATTATACTTAAAACTACTTTCTACGTTATGACTTCTTACTAGGTATATTATACTTAAAACTACTTTCTACGTTATGACTTCTTACTAGGTATATTATACTTAAAACTACTTTCTACGTTATGACTTCTTACTAGGTATATTATACTTAAAACTACTTTCTACGTTATGACTTCTTACTAGGTATATTATACTTAAAACTACTTTCTACGTTATGACTTCTTACTAGGTATATTATACTTAAAACTACTTTCTACGTTATGACTTCTTACTAGGTATATTATACTTAAAACTACTTTCTACGTTATGACTTCTTACTAGGTATATTATACTTAAAACTACTTTCTACGTTATGACTTCTTACTAGGTATATTATACTTAAAACTACTTTCTACGTTATGACTTCTTACTAGGTATATTATACTTAAAACTACTTTCTACGTTATGACTTCTTACTAGGTATATTATACTTAAAACTACTTTCTACGTTATGACTTCTTACTAGGTATATTATACTTAAAACTACTTTCTACGTTATGACTTCTTACTAGGTATATTATACTTAAAACTACTTTCTACGTTATGACTTCTTACTAGGTATATTATACTTAAAACTACTTTCTACGTTATGACTTCTTACTAGGTATATTATACTTAAAACTACTTTCTACGTTATGACTTCTTACTAGGTATATTATACTTAAAACTACTTTCTACGTTATGACTTCTTACTAGGTATATTATACTTAAAACTACTTTCTACGTTATGACTTCTTACTAGGTATATTATACTTAAAACTACTTTCTACGTTATGACTTCTTACTAGGTATATTATACTTAAAACTACTTTCTACGTTATGACTTCTTACTAGGTATATTATACTTAAAACTACTTTCTACGTTATGACTTCTTACTAGGTATATTATACTTAAAACTACTTTCTACGTTATGACTTCTTACTAGGTATATTATACTTAAAACTACTTTCTACGTTATGACTTCTTACTAGGTATATTATACTTAAAACTACTTTCTACGTTATGACTTCTTACTAGGTATATTATACTTAAAACTACTTTCTACGTTATGACTTCTTACTAGGTATATTATACTTAAAACTACTTTCTACGTTATGACTTCTTACTAGGTATATTATACTTAAAACTACTTTCTACGTTATGACTTCTTACTAGGTATATTATACTTAAAACTACTTTCTACGTTATGACTTCTTACTAGGTATATTATACTTAAAACTACTTTCTACGTTATGACTTCTTACTAGGTATATTATACTTAAAACTACTTTCTACGTTATGACTTCTTACTAGGTATATTATACTTAAAACTACTTTCTACGTTATGACTTCTTACTCAAATACAATTTATTTATTTTGAATTATATTACAATTATTGTAAACTGTCTATTATACACTTACTATACCTATACTTACTTAAAATTTTCTAAACTGTAAAAACAAACTTTAGTTATATTACTTAGTTATATATGTACTTACTATTACTTTAAACTTCACAAATTTTTACACTACTCATTTAATTATATCATACTCACTATTACAATTATTATTATTATTGTATTTTATTTGTAAAATAGTCACAGTAGTAATTTATTTTGTTATTTCCGTTTTTCAAATATACAACTGGTTCTAGACACCATGTATTATTTAAAGCTCATGTAAATATAATGTTTGTTTGTTTGTTTCTTTGTTTCCATAATTCGATTGATGTATGTACCTAAGTAGTAAAGATTAGTAGGAGCATGTAATGAGCATTTTATGTAAGATATAGTGTTACCTTTTAAAAAAGGTTTTATTTATTTATTTATTAGTCCATTTTAAGACTAACAACATAGTAATAATATAATTAATGAGTTTTCCATTTTTTTCGTATAGAATTTTGTGGTTAATATATCATGATATTTGGTAATTGTTAATTTATACTCATGTAATATACTACATATTTTTAAATGTATGCATACTACATGAGTTATTAGAAAAAATAAAAGTGGAAATGATTGATTATAATGTGTGTAAAATGGTATTGACAACGTGGTAATTTATTTTTAGGGCCCAAAATATCTTTATTTCATAAAGCAATTTATTACTAAACGTATTTATTACGTCAGGGTGTCCGTAAACAAAAATATGGGTCCGGAACAGCTTCATTTTTGAGATATTCGCAAAATATATTTGAAAATCATCTAATTTTGATGATCACCCCTAAAATTTTCAAATAGTGTATTCGTACTACATATATAATTCAAGTGCACCTTGTGCAAAATCAATTTCTATGTCGAATTCGACCAAATCTACGTCTGCACATAATCCTGATTTTAAATTTTAACTTCTTTTGAAATTAAAGCGTTGGTGAATGAATTAATAGTAATGAATAAACTTAAATAAAATAACAGGAACTTAATACTTTGACATTTTGCTGAAAATCAGGTTTTTATTGCACAGAGCAATGATTAGTCTCATTTGATACAATAAGGTTTACTTCAAGGTGCCTTATGACTTCTACTTTAGTAAAGCTTAGTTTTTGTGAATTTTAAGGATAAACGTCTAAATATTATGATTTTATTAAATTTTGTGAGTATTAAAAAAACTGTTTCGAGGCCAGGTTCATTGGAACTGTTTTGTTCAGCGGTAAATTTCCAATAAGATGCTAAAGTGACGCAGTTTCATTCAGGGACTCCATATATTGTATATTATTTAAATTCCTAAGAATATTTTGTGTTAAAATTAGTTTTACGTGAAAATTGAGTTAAATTTAAATACCATTTTAAGTGTAAATACTTTTTACACATTAATATGGTCATATGACAATATAATATATATAAAAAACCATATTAAGAACATTATCGCTTCTAAATTTGGAACTATATGAATCCAATCGCAGCTTAAAAAACAGGCAATTAGTTATGGTAAATGTATATTATATATGACCATAAATGTTATATTATATATATATAAATATATAATAGTATTTTTTATGACTAATATCTGCATTGTGAACTAACTATGTTTTGTGTCTTTAAATAATTTCGTCCTGCTTTTACTAATTTTATATTACATTATTGAAATATATAATATATTCTTATTACATTTTTGAAAAATAGAATTTGAGCTTTTTTTATAATTAAAAAACCAAAAAAAACATAAGTGTTACTTTCATATTGTATAACTTTAAATGAATAAATTTGCATTCATACAATGATCGCAGCTTTATACGCGTTGGTTAAGTACCAGCAAAATCTGGGAATAAAATAGATACAGCGAAGGTGAAGCCACCAAAGTTTTAACTATAAAAAACCGCGAGTATGCACTACCATGGATATAAGTCCGCGAATAACGAAGCCATTGTCAAAACACATCTTTAAATATTTTCATGAAATAGATAAGCACAAATTTGTGCAATTTAAAAAAAAAAAAAACTAAATAATAAATTTTGCTAAAAAAAACTCTCAATTCTATTTTTATTTTTTATTTATTTTTTTTTTAAATTTATACTCAAAACTAATTTTTTTTTTTCTCGTTCTTTTTACAGAGGAGACGCATCGAGGAGGTAAACTATTGAATATTAAACGAAAAAACCTGGATAAATGGGATAAGTATTTGATCTTTAACATAATTAGACATCTCAAGGAATTTAAAAAATAAAATTAAAAAAAATATCAAGCAAACGATTGTATAAGAAATAAAGTAGTGAATAAATAAAAAATTAGAAAATATAAGGAAAAAAGATAAATAAAATAAAAAAGAGAAGGCAATTTTTTGGTTTGTTTGGTAAAAAAAAACATGCATAATAGTCCAGGGTGCAAACAAGTTTTTGACTAACATAATGAATTTTGTTTACAATTTAATTTTTTGATGCCTTTTAAGATTACGTGGTCGGCTAAGTACTTCTGCAGGACATACCTTGGCAATAGGCATTTGAAAAAAAAAAAACCAAAAAACAAACCGTTGGACCATAATTGACGCTCCCTTCAATTACCGTGGAAAATATGATTTTCATGATCCTGAGTACACAATTAGTTAGTAGACGAAAAATCAAGTTGCTGTTAGTTTTTCCACTTGACAGGTGACCTCTTTGATTTGGAGTAATGTTTGACTAACTAACATCAAGTTGATGCTTCGTTCCACTAAGTTTGTACTCAGAATAATGAAAATCACATTGTCCACCATAATTGGCTGCTCTCCATCGGTTTGTTTATTTTTCAAATGCCTATTGCCAAGCTATGTCCCGCAGACGAACTTAGCCGACCACATATTCTTAATAGGCACCAAAAGCTCATAAACACATTTATAGCTTGATGATAGCTTTATGTTATGTTCTGACACTTTTTTGCACGCTATCTCCTGGTAACTATAACGATTACCAGAGAAATAAAAATGGTAATTTAGTATTTAACAAATTTGGTGTGAATAATAGTGATATTATGATAATAACATATAAGAAATTATTACTACAGAGATTTATATGATAGTAAAAAATAAGAAATTTCAAGATAAAGTAAGGTTGAACTAACCTATACGGGGCATCATGTATAGAAATGAAAAAAACTGGCACATGTAATTAAAGTCTTTTCTATACATTGATAAAAAATGCACCAATTATGGATTCTTCTTCATTTCATAAGTTTTCTCTTAATACAATTTCCATCTTCAGTCCTCTATTTTAAGACACAGCTGTATACAGGTCGATTTTAGGAATCTTGGGCGTATGTATCTATTGTAGATTGCCTGGGCTTCGATCTAGCGTATCTGATTTTCAAGAGAGTATGAAATGAAAAAGAATACATAAATAATGCAATTTACATCAATATACAGGAAACACTTTAATTATGTATGCATTATATTTGTTAGTTTTTGCATTTCTATACATGATGTCCCATATAGGCTAGTCCAACCTAAAGTAATACTACAAATATGGATATATAATTTTATATTAATAAGAAATGAGAAATTAATACTACCAAAGATGTATGATAATATGAAATAAGCAATTATTAATAGATTTATATTTGTATTAAAATTAATTATAGAGAAATATATGTTATAACAAGAAATATGAGCAAAAAATGATAATTAAGAATTTCGAATAAGAGAGAAAACGTTTTTCTTTTTATAGATTTATTTATTTATTTTTTTTTTTTTACCTTAATGGCAACACTGTTACTTTGCAGGCGAAGAAGGCCAAACAGGCCGAGATGGACAGGAAGAGGGCGGAGGTCAGGGCACGTATGGAGGAGGCTTCCAAAGCTAAGAAGGCCAAGAAGGGTTTCATGACACCAGAAAGGAAGAAGAAACTTAGGGTAAATATCATATCAAATTCCCTTCTTTATTATTATTATAAGATTTGAAGATCTATATTTAGATTTAAATTTTATAAGATTTGTAGATCTTTATTTAGATTTAATTTTTATAAGATTTGTAGATCTTTATTTATTTTTTATTGATTGGGACAACACTGTCAATAGATCATTATCATTTCTCTGTTTGTTATTGTTTCAAATTACGTCAAAAGTATTGTACATTGCATCTATTTATTGGCCTTGAAGAGTAGAAAAACGTGTACGTAACTATTATGACAAAATTTTCTTTTTTTGCCGCCATATTTGACAAAAACAGGCTAGAATTACCTCCTTCGCATTTTGTAGATAATTTTCTCGCTAAAAAGTTAATAAAAAAATTTGACATTTTTGGCCTCAACACCTTTTTACTTTTGACTACAGAATATGTTATGTTACATATAGTTTTAAATATTTTTAGGGATATTAAGGTTATGTACGTTTTTCCGGAAAATGTTTCTTGGCAACCATATTGAAAATCAATATGGTCGATGTAAGAGATTTTTTTTTTCTACTTGAGTTCTTTATACATCATTAGTATAAAACAATAATTAATATCGAAGAGAAAACTTCTTAAATCTTGTTTAGTAATCTAAGGAGATATTAAAAATTTAAGTGGCCCAACTTGGGTTTGAACCTTCAACCTTTTCATTTTTCATAATCACTTTAATTTGTCGACTTGCAGCTGCTGCTGCGTAAGAAAGCCGCTGAAGAACTGAAGAAGGAACAGGAAAGGAAAGCAGCTGAAAGAAGGAAGTGCATTGAAGAACGATGCGGAACTATGTGCGACCTGGACAACTCTAGCGAAGGTCTTACAATTTATTCTATTTATTTTTCTTTAATATCTTATAAAACCAAAATATTCTAATTACTTCAGAATATTAAATAAAAAAAAACTGAAGTATTATTTTACAACATTTTATTTTATTTTTTGTTAAAAAAGAGTGGGTTTGTTAAAAAGGTAGAAAAATTGTAAATTAAATTTTTTGAATCAACTACGTCCAATTTTTAAGTTTTAGGTAGTCTTCATACTAAGGAAAGTTTAAATATCAATTTAAATCAAATTATAATCATTAGTAATAATGGGAGACAGACAGAGAAAAATAGAATCCAGCGCCGGGACTCGAAATTGGAGCATTTGGATTCGACTTTGGTAAAGAGCATCTGCACCGGAAATGCGGAAGGCCCGGGTTCGAGTACCGGGGCTGGAGTCTANAATATTTTCATATAATAAACCCCTTCTATTGATAATGAATATTTGACGTTTCACTTCAACTCTAGAATAATCGAAAGGTTTTAATTATCACGAAAGAAATTCAATTAATAAAACTGTCCGATGCAACTCAAGGTGCGCTAAACGATAAATGCAAACGTGCGTTTACTTTTAATTTGTTTCGTTTAATTAAACATTTGTTTCGATTGATTTGTTTCTTTTTTTTTAACAATTTATAATGATCAGATTCGTATTTAAATTAGAATTTATTCTTTTTTAAATGGTAATTCCCGGAACCGTTTTAAGAATTTTCATTTGAGTTGTAGCACCTCGGGTGATGATTTTTTCTTAACTTGATGTCAAATTACAGCTCGTTTGCACATACGACCACATTTTTGGGCTCAGGTAACCTCAAAACGTGTAAAGCCACACAAATTATCATCATAAAATTTTCGAACCGTCACAATACTTTCTCTCTCAATATATTACGTGTGTGAGAAAGTAAATATAGATATAAATTAAATTTTAATTTACAATTTGACACCTTAATAACTTAAATAATGAGAACTATTTATTTTTAATTATTGTTATTCTATAATACAGCAGTATTATAAAACGTTAAAATTATTATTATTACATCTTTTTTAAATAAATAGAGTGTTAGATTTGATAATAAATAACAAGATCGGATTTTTGTTAATAATTATAATAAGATAAGAGATTCATTTAAAGAATTAGATGATTATTTTAAACTTATTCTTTGTGCAGGTCTGATATCACTTGTTTAAATGATAACAGGTGATTGTTAATAGGAACATTTTGATTATTAGATAAACATTTTTCTAATTGTGATTTTTAATTAGTTTATAGTTATTAATTAATTCATCAAACATATTAAAAAATATTGTACTTCTTTAAAATATTAAAGAAATAAAATAAAATTAATTTAAAAATAATAATAACAATTAAACAAATAGTTCTTAAATATGCCACTTGACAGCGCAACGTTTCTTAGTAATATAGAGAGTGATATAAAAGAGTCAGGACATAAAATAATTTATAAGAAAAAATATAATCTGATTTATCTTCAAATTTTTTAATTTGATCAAATTTAAAATTTAATTAAGTACATTTATTTGTTTGTAATTTTATTAAAATTGCGTACTTATGCTATAGATCATCATGAAATTGTGACAGATCAAAATTAAATTGTACAAATATAATATGTAATATCAGCTGTTATTTTAGGTCCCTTTATTTGCTATAAGTAGCACAATATATGAGTAAAATCGGCTGTTACTTTTACCTACTTTATTTTCTAATAGAAGTACAAAATATAAGTAATGTCAGCTGTTACTTTAACCTCCTATATTTGCTATAAGTAGCACAAAATGTTAGTAAAATCAGCTGTTACTTTAGGCTCCTTTATTTGCTATAAGTAGCACAACATATGAGTAAAATCAGCTGTTACTTTAGGCTCCTTTATTTGCTATAAGTAGCACAACATATGAGTAAAATCAGCTGTTACTTTAGGCTCCTTTATTTGCTATAAGTAGCACAACATATGAGTAAAATCAGCTGTTACTTTAGGCTCCTTTATTTGCTATAAGTAGCACAACATATGAGTAAAATCAGCTGTTACTTTAGGCTCCTTTATTTGCTATAAGTAGCACAACATATGAGTAAAATCAGCTGTTACTTTAGGCTCCTTTATTTGCTATAAGTAGCACAACATATGAGTAAAATCAGCTGTTACTTTAGGCTCCTTTATTTGCTATAAGTAGCACAACATATGAGTAAAATCAGCTGTTACTTTAGGCTCCTTTATTTGCTATAAGTAGCACAACATATGAGTAAAATCAGCTGTTACTTTAGGCTCCTTTATTTGCTATAAGTAGCACAACATATGAGTAAAATCAGCTGTTACTTTAGGCTCCTTTATTTGCTATAAGTAGCACAACATATGAGTAAAATCAGCTGTTACTTTAGGCTCCTTTATTTGCTATAAGTAGCACAACATATGAGTAAAATCAGCTGTTACTTTAGGCTCCTTTATTTGCTGTAAGTCGCAAAAAATATGAGTAAAATCAGCTAAATCAGAGTAAATCAGTTACTTTAGGCTCCTTCATTTGCTATAAGCGGCACAAAATATGAGTAAAATCAGCTGTTACATTAGGCTCCTTCATTTGCTATAAGCGGCACAAAATATGAGTAAAATCAGCTGTTACATTAGGCTCCTTCATTTCCTATAAGCGGCACAAAATATTAGTAAAATCAGCTGTTACATTAGGCTCCTTCATTTGCTATAAGCGGCACAAAATATGAGTAAAATCAGCTGTTACTTTAAGCTCATTTATTTTCTAATACATAGTAGTACAAAATATGAGTAAAATCACTAGATTATTTATCACAGTTGCTTTACAGATGTTTAGCCCTAACAGTAGAATCACCACTAAAAAACATTTCTTATCTAAAAGAAACCTTTTTAAGATTATCAATAAACCCTTCTGTTTCTATCGAACTTAATTATTCTCGTGTATTATTCATTTTATAAATTTTAGAGATTTATTGTTTTTTCTTTTAATCGATTTCAAAATGTCTTCACTCTCTGAATCACAATAATTCTGATTTTTTTTTTTATTATTTATTTATTTATTTATTTTTTATTTAAATAATGTACTTGAAATTAAATAAAACATGTTTACATATTTATAAACAAACTAAAAAATAAAAATAATAATAGTTAAAAATAAAGCTGCTAAACAGATGTAAATTTATCTTCAAGTGCATTATTTTTAATCTTTCGTATATTTATTTTTTTTATTTTACATAAAGTATTTATATATTTTATTGTTAATGACACTTATTATACTTTTAGGAAACATGATTTATTTTTAATTTAGGATGTTTTAATTATTTAGGATTAATTATATTATTTATGTGGTAGGTTATGTTAATTACATTTATTAATTGCTTATTTCATTCGATATTTTTTTCGTATAGAAATGTATTTAAATATTTTTTTCATTTTTTTTAAGGTTGCTTAGATTTTTTTTTTTTTTTTTAAATATTTGCAGATACATTTTTTTTTACTGCTAATATATTTTTTTGATGATTACTTTTTTTTGTGTGCAAATGATTACGTTATTTAGACAAGCTCAAGAAAATCTGTCAGGATTACCATAAGCGAATCAACTCGCTAGAAGAGAAGAAATACGACCTTGAGTTCATTGTTAAAAGGAAAGACATGGAGGTAGAGAAACATAATCAAAATCCTCCTCACTCATTTCGCAGGACATTTTTTTTTTGTCCTTTTTCATGTTTTTGTATTTTTTAAAAAAACTTACTCACAAAATGCACAAATAATTTTCTTTTTACTTACTACAAACCCGCAAAAAATTTCCTTTTACTTAATTATCATTACTTTACCTCTATCTTCATTCTTTTCTTTACTTCTCTCTTCATTATTTTCTTTGCTTGTCCCTTCATTTTTTTTTTACTGAAACTTTCTTTCTTTTCTCTTAATTATTTTTTATGCTATTCCTTTCATTCTTTTCTTTACTTGTCCTTTCATTACTTTCTTTACTTGATCCTTCATTCTTTTCTTTACTTGTCCTTTCATTACTTTCTTTACTTGATCCTTCATTCTTTTCTTTACTTTTCTCTTCATTCTTTTCTTTACTTGTCCTTTCATTACTTTCTTTACTTGATCCTTCATTCTTTTCTTTACTTGTCCTTTCATTACTTTCTTTACTTGATCCTTCATTCTTTTCTTTACTTTTCTCTTCATTCTTTTCTTTACTTGTCCTTTCATTACTTTCTTTACTTGATCCTTCATTCTTTTCTTTACTTGTCCTTTCATTACTTTCTTTACTTGATCCTTCATTCTTTTCTTTACTTTTCTCTTCATTCTTTTCTTTACTTGTCCTTTCATTACTTTCTTTACTTGATCCTTCATTCTTTTCTTTACTTTTCTCTTCATTCTTTTCTTTACTTGTCCTTTCATTACTTTCTTTAAAATACTTACAATATATTAAAATACTTANCACGTTTTATCATCATAGTTGTAATTTTTGTTATTGGTATGGTTACGTATCGTGTATAAACAATTTTTGTAATTATTTGCTTGTTATAATTATTTAGTAATTTATCTGTTGATATGTTATTAATTTTTTACTTTTGTTTGTTAGTAAAGCTATGGTAAATATAAATCTATAAATATGATCGTGAATGAACAAATGATATTAAATGAATAAATAACTAAATAATGTAATAGTGCTAGTTTGCGTAGAAATAATAATTATTAATTATTTCGATAACCAATCAGTTTAGCTTTAGTGTCTTTTATTTAATCTTTGATTTGCCTGTATATTGGAGCAATAACTTTATTTTTATTTTATTTTTTTTTAATATTATTATTTATTTTTCTTCAAAATATGTTCATTATTATAATTTAAAATTCTTAAATGTATTATGACAGATTCAAAGTTAGCAGAACTGCTTAAATATCGCGACTGTTATATTTAGACCTTGTGGAATTAAGGTCAAATATATTTATACAGTTTTTATTCCTTAATTATTGCTTTTTAAAAGTTAGTAATGACAGAAGCTAATCAAAATATTGATTGGATTAATTAATAATATATTATAAGTAAATATAATATTTACGTAACATACTATTTTGTTGTGAAAAAGTACAACAGAAACCATTTTTTTTTTGGTTTAAAAACATTCATTTTAGCTTTTATTACATTTATTATTTGATTTAACTATTAGAGAATTGAAAAAGGGAAAAAGCCTTCTTAAGAGTTATTATACTATGCAAATCATTACACTATAAAATATAAGAAGTGAATGCTAATCATTCTTTTTTATAAATTACATATATTTTTTAAATTTTTTAACTTCAGCAATTCTAAAAACAAAGCTTTTGATGTTTTTTAATTTCTTCTTTTTTTAATTATTCATATTTATTTTTTTATTATTATTTCTTTTTGAGCTACTACAACTAAGACTTTTTTTGGAATAATAAAACAAACAATTAAATTAATTAGATGGAATTGAAAGGTTTTTAAGAAGATAAAATTAGGTTTTATTTATTTTGTTTTTGTAAATAAGGTTTTGTGTAAGTTCATTTTTTTATTTTTTAACTAGGCTCTAAATTAGGTTTTTTTATTTTATTATCTTAGGTTTTGTATAAGGTAATATACAATTTTTTTTTTAAATTAGGTTTCGTATAAGGTTATATAACATATATATATATATTTTTTAATTAGGTTTTGCATAAGGTTTTATAATTTTTTGTGTGTTAGGTTTTTATGTTATTTGTTTATTATTAATGTTATTATTGTTATTACCTATTATTATTTTGTGGTTAACTAATTTTAGGTATTATATTTATTACTTATAGTTTTTATTTGTTTATGTCAATTTATGGTATTAATAATATTAATCAAGATAAACATTCAATCAATAGTTTTACATGTGTTTATCACTAAGGCTATTTATTCTATTATTATTATTTTTTTTTATTGTTATTTGAATATGATACATTTATTTAATTTATAATTTGTTTTTATTTTCTCAAATTTAAAATTTTGAAATCAAGTATTAGTCAATTTATAAAAATGAAAGGTTTCACCATACCTAAGAAAGGTAAATTAAATATAAAAAAAGGAAATTAATGGTAAAGCATGCTGAAACGTTCTGCCTTAAAATCCCATTTTCGATTCTCAGGGGAAGGGAATGCATTTTTTATCTTTCTTTCTTCTATTTTTAGCGGATTTCCGAAGAAAATTAAGCTATTGCAATGGCTTCAAAATTTTTGTAAACTGAATAATTGAAACATTTTTTCATGGAAATCCGTTTCAGGCCATTCTGAATCGATCCCTAAATTTTAACACTTTTTTTTATGTATGTATATATATGTGTCACTCGAGACGATATCTCCTCAGGATGGACTTAAAAATTTTAAATGAATTTTAAAATGTCAATTATATCAAAAGAAAGAATGAGTTCGTTGGCCAGAGTTTTTGGAGTTCATTTAGGGGTCAAATTTTGACCATTTTAGATTAAAAATAGCATATATACATGTTTTTTTCCATTTTACCCCCCCTTTTAAATGAAAATATGATAAAATTGTACATAACAACAATTACTGTACTCTTAAAGAGCTTTCCAACGATGTGCATCTTGAAGAGTAAATACTATTTTAACTTTTGTACCCCGTACCCGTATGTACCAATTTTTTTTTTCTATATTATCTTAAGCCAATAATACGCAGATTTCTTTGAAAATTCCCTCAGTAAGTCATGGTGCATGACTGGACTTTTTTCTTTAATAATAAACTTTATTTCAATCAGCTGTTAACTGTATAAAGTTATTTTCTTTAAGCCTTTTTGAATAGTTTGAACATTATAATTTATAAATTAATTTATGAAAATTGATTTATGAGAATAAATAGCAAAGCTGCTACGCTTAGAAATGTCATCTTTTTTACAGAAGTTAAATTAATCTTACTTATTAAAATTTATTTAAATAATTTCATTTTAAAATAATTTGATGACATACCTACTTGATTTTTTAAAAATTAAATTTGGGATTTATTTTTACGCCTGAACTATTTTAGACAGTGTATTTTTTGACACTTCTTTTTTTACCTAAACATTTATACTTTAAATATATATACATATATANTTTTTTTTTACTTTTGTTAATCTACCTCGTAATGCAAAAACCTGTACATTTTGTTATTAGTTATTGTTATTGCTAATATGATAGAATTATAGCACTCACGTTTTATCATCATAGTTGTAATTTTTGTTATTGGTATGGTTACGTATCGTGTATAAACAATTTTTGTAATTATTTGCTTGTTATAATTATTTAGTAATTTATCTGTTGATATGTTATTAATTTTTTACTTTTGTTTGTTAGTAAAGCTATGGTAAATATAAATCTATAAATATGATCGTGAATGAACAAATGATATTAAATGAATAAATAACTAAATAATGTAATAGTGCTAGTTTGCGTAGAAATAATAATTATTAATTATTTCGATAACCAATCAGTTTAGCTTTAGTGTCTTTTATTTAATCTTTGATTTGCCTGTATATTGGAGCAATAACTTTATTTTTATTTTATTTTTTTTTAATATTATTATTTATTTTTCTTCAAAATATGTTCATTATTATAATTTAAAATTCTTAAATGTATTATGACAGATTCAAAGTTAGCAGAACTGCTTAAATATCGCGACTGTTATATTTAGACCTTGTGGAATTAAGGTCAAATATATTTATACAGTTTTTATTCCTTAATTATTGCTTTTTAAAAGTTAGTAATGACAGAAGCTAATCAAAATATTGATTGGATTAATTAATAATATATTATAAGTAAATATAATATTTACGTAACATACTATTTTGTTGTGAAAAAGTACAACAGAAACCATTTTTTTGTTTGTTTAAAAACATCCATTTTAGCTTTTATTACATTTATTATTTGATTTAACTATTAGAGAATTGAAAAAGGGAAAAAGCCTTCTTAAGAGTTATTATACTATGCAAATCATTACACTATAAAATATAAGAAAGCCTGTTATGTAGCATAACACTATGTAAAACAAGTGTGTTGTAGCATAACACTATGCTAAAATAACACTATAAAGGCGGAGATCCACATACCGTCAAAACGGGGAAGTAGCTTGCATGCAAAAAGAGGGTATTTACCAGAAACTGGCATACCAAGGATTTTTATTAAGTTTTTTCTGCTTGCTTGCCAGATAGAGGCATGCCATTTAACATATCCACGTGCAACTAACTGGCATATATTTGTTAAACCTACAGGCATGTGTATTGTGTATCTCCACCTTAAAATATAAATAGCACAACACTATGTAAGTCATTACACTATAAAGTATAACAAGTCTATTAAGTACCATAACACTATGTAAATTATTACAATATAAAATTAAATAAGTGTGCTAAATAATACACCCCTATGTAAATTATATCATAACTAGCTTTACTATAAAACTCATTACTCTATGTAAATCATTAAACATAAAAAAGCAGTAGTTACAATGTAAATTATGTCACCATAAAATATTACATTACACACTAGTCACTTTCTCTAAAGACCCTCATACACTGTCAAAATGTTTGCGCAAAAATTATGACCGCTGTGTTGATGTTTGCGCAAACATCATGTTTGACGTGTATGGCCTAAATTTGCCCGACATCAGGTTTGCGCAACCTGATGTCATCAAACATTTTGCGCAAAATGTTAGATGACATTTCGCAGATGACAAATGGCAGATCAAACATTTTGTGCAAAATGCTTAATGACATTTTGCAGATGACAAATGACAGATCAAACATTTTGCAGATGACAAATGGCAGATCAAACATTTTGTTCAAAATGCTTAATGACATTTTGCAGATGACAAATGGCAGATCAAACATTTTGCAGATGACAAATGGCAGATCAAACATTTTGTTCAAAATGCTTAATGACATTTTGCAGATGACAAATGGCAGATCAAACATTTTGCAGATGACAAATGGCAGATCAAACATTTTGCAGATGACAAATGGCAGATCAAACATTTTGCAGATGACAAATGGCAGATCAAACATTTTGCACGATATGTTTGATCGTGTATGGGGGCCTTAAGGCATTGCTTTGAAATTAATTGATCAATATATTAAGGAATCAGACAAAAATGTACAATTTTAAATACACGTTCGTTTGTGTTCGAATGTTAAGTATTAACGATTGGTCTCTTAAGAAGGTTTTGCCAAGTTTATTTGGATTTTGAGTGAATAATTGAGAGTTGGGTCGAAGTATAAAGAAAGAGCACATGTGACTGCTTGCTTTAGACCAACTGAAGAAGATCTGCGTCCAGTTTCACAAACGAATCGAACAGTTGGAGCGGACCAAGATCGACATCGAGTTCGAAGTGGATCGAAGGGAATACGAGGTTACCACTTGACTGCATTCATATCTCACTTAGCTTGATTCATACTTGCTTTGCACCGTTAATTTATCACGAAAAGTTCAATTTTTATAATATGCAATTACAAACTATTTCAATGAAATAGTCCATGCTATTGCATACGACTTTACCAAAAGGTAACGGAATAAAATCAGTCAGGTACAACTAAGAAACTTTAAAATCTGACAGTTAAGGGACTGTATTTCCCTTAGTTTACACACTATTTGACTCGTAGACAAATAACGCTTTCCATCGAACATAGTAGCCTGAGCATTAGTAAAAGAAGAATGCATTCTAAATTTCAACTAAATCGGTCAAGTATTCAAGTTTTACTCAAGTATCGTTGGACACGTAAACGATACTGACGGACAGACAGAATGCATATTTTGTTGTATGTATGTATATATGCAGGGCATCCTAAGCTAATATAGTTTGCCGTCTGGAGAGCACTGCACCTGCTAAAATTGAAACTTTAAGTCCATTTTACAGCTAAACTTAATTATTAAAATTATTAAAAAAATTATGTAACTGCACACACTTTTGCTGAACTCAGAAAATCTTCAGCATTTTTTCTGGAAGCACATTTATACACCATTATCGAATCCTGAAAACCACATATTTCTATCTATCATAGTTCCGGATATTTCGCAGTTCCATATTAGCTGTGACACCCTGAATAAATATATTTTTAAAATGATGCTCTACTAAGATTAAATATTACAATGATATAATATATATTATTATTTTATATTCTGAAAGATATGGCCTATTGTAATTATGATTTACAGCCGCCTTGCAGACAATTTGCCAAAAGTACCACAAAAAAATTTCTGAGTTGGAGTCGGAGAAATTCGATTTAGAAAGGAAAATTGTCGTGAAAGACTTTGAGGTGATAAGAAAATAAATTTATAAACATTTTGTAAAAAACAATTTTCTTTTCTTTATTTAATTTTCTTTTTGTACATAAAAAAAGTTTTTGAACAAAATTAATACGAAAATAATAAAAATAAAAACTTTTAATGTACAATAAATTTCTGAATTGTGGATCAATAATCAAAATATTTTATTTATGGTTTCTCTTTTAGTAGATAATTTTAGATTTTGCGTTTATTTTTATTTTTTTATTTTTCTTTATTACTACAAAAATTATATTCTACATCGATCAATATATTTTTCAAGACTACAATTACGACATTATTAAATCATTTAGTAACAATACTAATAGGATGTATTGAAAATTCTATTTGACACATTATTACTTAACATGACTTTATCAGGACTTTTAGACACTGAAGAAATTTTATTTTCTGCCAATTCATTTAATGATTGATATTTTCGTCTGACAGCGTTACATAAGAATCATAAGTCGTGGAAATAACTCATTGATCAAAATCATGGGTATAATTATATCAGATTACTATATTTTTATAGAAATAATTTTTAAGAAAACAGTAAACTATGTTACCAATGCAACGAAAAATACCATTTACCATTTACTGCTGTAACCATTTTAAACTTTACCATTAATTGCTGTTCCTTTAATTATGGTACCATTGAACGGTCTTACTACAAAACGTTGTTAACATTGTTATCGTATTAAAATATATCGTTGTTACCATTGATTTCGGAATCATTGATCTTTTTTACCCTTAATTTCGGTACCAATAGTAATCTGCACTCACTTTAACACTTTCAACCTCAAATTTTATAACAGTTATACTTCTAAAAATTCAGAGAGACAAAGATAACGACTCAGTTAAGCATATTAATTATTTTATTCACGTTACACGTTACTACACGACACATTAGACAGACCAATCATTCTGCAATTGGTTCTTGCTTTCTTTAATTTTTTTCAAATTCATTGAATGCTAGTAATGTATACAGAACTTGTGATGGAGTTGTGGAGACGCTTCTGTCTTCTGGAAGCATGTTATAATGCCTTAGAGAGAAGATACTACATTACCGAGATGCAGGTTACCCTAGTTAAACCATATATATTTTTTAAAATAGGCAGATTAGTAAAATTAAAAGTGCGTCCATTAATTAATACAAAAAACCACTAAAATGTAAGATCTGTTATTAGATTGGAACATGCTTAAGAATAGTTATTTACGCAACAAGGGAGAGAAGTATGTTTTCCGGCTCGAGGTTAAGTTTTCTCCTGAGGCAACGCCGAAGGAGAAAACTTACCCTTAATTTCGGTACCAATAGTAATCTGCACTCACTTTAACACTTTCAACCTCAAATTTTATAACAGTTATACTTCTAAAAATTCAGAGAGACAAAGATAACGACTCAGTTAAGCATATTAATTATTTTATTCACGTTACACGTTACTACACGACACATTAGACAGACCAATCATTCTGCAATTGGTTCTTGCTTTCTTTAATTTTTTTCAAATTCATTGAATGCTAGTAATGTATACAGAACTTGTGATGGAGTTGTGGAGACGCTTCTGTCTTCTGGAAGCATGTTATAATGCCTTAGAGAGAAGATACTACATTACCGAGATGCAGGTTACCCTAGTTAAACCATATATATTTTTTAAAATAGGCAGATTAGTAAAATTAAAAGTGCGTCCATTAATTAATACAAAAAACCACTAAAATGTAAGATCTGTTATTAGATTGGAACATGCTTAAGAATAGTTATTTACGCAACAAGGGAGAGAAGTATGTTTTCCGGCTCGAGGTTAAGTTTTCTCCTGAGGCAACGCCGAAGGAGAAAACTTCATTAGCTCCCGAGGCTTGCCGAGGGAGATAACTGTAGTATTAGCTCTCGAGGCTTGCCGAGAGAGATAATCCCGAGAGTAGAAATACTTCGATCTATGTTGCGTATTAAATTTTATCTACGACTAGTGCACCATGGGTAATAGCTATTAAGTTTGTAAATATAAAAGTTTTACCTACAAATTCACGCAATTTAAACACCTTAAACTGATATTTAGTTACTTGATTTATTAAAATAACAATTCTTATACTAAATATATACGTTTTTAATGTAATTACGTTTAGTTTGTTTTTAATTGAAAGACTTTGTATGATAACCTAAAGTAACCTTCCCGAAAAAAAGTAAACAAAAGAGCTAAAAAAAAACAACATAATACTTAAAATTTACCTAAAAAATACCTTTTAAGTTGGTATGACTGTTTTTTACTCCCAAGGGAGGGAAGTAACACTTCCCTCATTGTTATTAGCATTGTAAAGTCTACTTTCAGTGCAAGTCGTAGATAAAATAAGATTACATATTTTAAATTGAAATCTGTATTTTTTAAAATATAGTAATGATTCTTGATTTTTAAACTTGTGCATAAAAAATCAAAGTTTTCATTTCTTTTAGCATATTCCAATGATATCAACAGATTTAATTAAAATAGTTTTATAGATTTTTATTTATTTGAAACGATTAATCTAATTATTGTACTTTTAGTTAATTTTATTTTTAATGTCCTTGGAATGCTCATGGTATATTGTCTTCGTTTCGAACTATTAATTATATTAGTCAGTTCGATAAAATTATATTAAAATAGTGATTGTTATTATTTTTAAATTATTATTAATTTTAAGTGTCGTATTTTTTCTCTTATAATCTTTTACTTTTTAAAAATGGTTTTTGTCTCGTCTGATTTGTTTTTCATCGTAGCACCTATGTACTTTACTGTATAACTATATTATTTTATTTATTTACAATTTATTTATTGGTAGTTTTTTTTTCAATTATCGAATAACGTAGTTATTGATTGCTAAATATAGATATTCGTCAAAAGAAGGACATATTTTTCTACGTTTATAATAATTTTTTGTTCCATGACACGTTCTATATGTTTACCAAACACAGAATTACACACATTATTTACATTACTTTTTCTTCTGTATTAAATTCAATTTTTTTCCGATGTACATACTGATCATATAATAACAATAACTTTTACTTTCTTCAATTTTATTTTTTTTTATCACTAACCGTATTTGACACGACTGTTTTTTACGCACTCAGATGAACTCAAGGATGTATGCAAGCAGTATTTTGACCGCATGTTCCTTTGCGAGGGTCAAAAGTGGGATTTGGAACATGAAGTACGCAAGAGGGACTTCGAGGTAAAAAAATGAAATTCAAAGAAACTTTCCCTCCCCCCAAAAAAGCACAAACTTTTTAAAATTTCCCTCCCCCGCTCAAAAAAATGGATCATCCTATTGTGGTCACCCCCATGTCTTCCTTTTTTGTCGTCAAATATATGTTGCTGTTGTTTGTTTTTGTTGTACTTTATTGTTTACCAAATAATTGGGCGTATACAAAGGCTAAACATTCGCCAAAGTTAAACAAATTTCTTCAATCAACCCCAACGCATCTATATGGTTTTATTTATTTGTTTCCTCCATTCCCCATCATCTCTTCATCATTAATCATGATCGTTTTTGTTTGCAAGGTTTTAATCGTCAATTCTTACGGTAAATCATTTGTGGTTTTCATGTTCCTTTAATGTCATCCCTACGGTTTTTTTTTTTTTTTTTTTTTTTTAATTTTTATAATGTTAAGTGTAAAAGCCATTTTGGGTTTGATAACAGAATGTACTTTTAATAGTTTATTTATGTATATGCAAGATTTTTACCTCTAACAAATGAAACATTATCCCTATTATTATCCTGGCCTATAATAGTCAAATGGTGAAGCATTAAAGAGGCGTTGTGCTCTCTCAGTCAACCATGCTTAATTGATATTTATCCTAACTTGGCTTAATAAATTCAAACTTAAATTGTGGTTATTATAAATAAAAACATTGAATTACCAATAAACTCAATCATTTTCTGGTGAAAAATGACAATGTGTTATTTAACTATTTTAGATCTACGTATAATAATAAATAATTAAAAGCAGTGTTTAAGATAATTATTTTATTTAAAAAAGCGAATTTTAGGTAATACCCTTTAAACAATTATTTTTAGTATTAATATTGTTACTAATTTTCTTACAATCATAATCTATATATTATAAATTTAACATTCTGTTATCAATCCTATCAACAAAAATATTTTTTATTTTATTGTTAATGTTAATTAAATGTTACCGTGAGTAAAAGAATATAGCATGTTTTTTCTACATAAACTAATATCTTTATATATTTATTTATATTTAATTATACACAATACAATATTTTATAATTTAATTCAGAAAATAGAATAAACAGGCTGCAGAAAACAGGTTTCCAACAATCCAGCTTAATATTCCCAATTTTCATCATGTAATTATCCTTATATTGTTTAAAATCTTTTAACTAAATACATTTTTTTTTATATTAGTGGAATTCGTTAAAAAATATCGTTCAAAGGTTAATATTAGGGAAATAAATATACTTAAAAAATTGGTATCATTGATCAAACTTTTTTTTGATATTTATATTTAATTAAACATTGCAAACAAAGTCGATCTTGGGCACGGGGGTGCCGCATATAATAAAACATTTTCCAATTTCCTATTACCAAATTTTTGTTTGGATTTTTTTTTTCTCCATATGTGTTTTTTTTATTTTTTGTTTTTTATTCGCCTTATAAAAAACCAAATTATAGAACCAAACAAAACTGGAATTTGGTTTAATGTTATATATTTATATATATTTATTTCATATTTTTGTTAAATAATGAAAAAAAAAAAAAAAAAAAAAAACGAAATTTCAAATAAACCGTTTGTGTAAATATATAATATGATTATTTCTTTATTATAGTAGTTATTTATGTATAATAATTAAAATTTAAATGAAGAATTAATTAACTTGGCACTGCAGAATAAACGTAATTTGACTGTAGACTAGATCAACCATCATATTTTTAATTTTTTTTTTTACTTGAAATAAAACTAAAAGAAATAAAAAAATTAATAATTTAAATATTCGTAATTAACCATATATAATTTTAGGATATATGTTTACCAACACTACTACAAATTAAGAATACATTCTTGTATTTTTGTGTGTTTTTTCTTAATTGCTTATTTTTTTTTTTTTTATTTATTATTATACTTTTTTAAAAATATTTTTTAATTTATTATTATTATACCTGTACATAACTATTATTACAATCTTTTTTCATAAATAATTTTTTTTTTTTTTAAATGTGTGTTTGTAAAAAAAAAGAAGAAATAAATCCTATTATGTTTGGTACCCCCGTACCGAGATCAAACAACCAATCTTTCTCAGTACGATGTAAGAATATAATAACCATTTAAACATTCATTTAAACAAATTTTAAGACATTTGTTAGTAAAATAAATAATATAATAAACATCGTGTGATTTCAGCAGCCTGTTTTCTTTTCTTTTCTTTTTTCTTCTTTATATATATAGATTATTTACCTTATTATCTATAATAACTATTTTTCTTTATATATTTTTTTTAATATCCTAACCTTTAC
>KZ653346.1:975021-986139 GCA_001010745.2 Gerris buenoi
AAGGCCTGAAGATGCCTCAAAGGAGGCGAAATATTGCCAATATGAGATAGTGTGAGTTTTTTGTCATACCCTCTAGACCTAAATGAATATTCATAATATAAAAACGAAGGGTAATACACAACGAATATGGGTTAAGAGTATTAATTTAAGTTGACTCTTAAAAACTCTTAGTAAAATGTCAGAAACAAGGTAACTAGTACCCAAAGGTAAAAGGTAATAAAATGGTAAATTAAATGAGAAGTTAAGGGAGATACGGGACATAAAAACTGATAAGTGAAGTTAAGAAATTTAGAGTTACATAAAAAAAGAAAGTAAATTGAATTTAAGATAAGGGACGGGATAGAACGTGTACAACCTTGTTCAGAATGTCACTTCTCGCGATCTACGAGAAGTGATACATATCATCACTGAAGGCGGACACAGATAGAATTTTAGCTAAGTTACATAAAAGAAATAAAGGAAAGGTATTAAATTGTTCAAACGATACGGTGAGTTGGTTTCATAATGTGAGAAGAGACGGAAGAGCAGTTCACATGTGTGTCTGGTAGTCCGGTTCACAGGTTAAGTCCAAAGGGTGAAAACCATGTTACGATCTAGCCCCGGTACTTGAAACTGGAAGTGAAAAAGTCTATAAGACACACTTCATTACTTTAGTATTAAAATACAATTCAGACTAAACAAATCTCACCGGTACGAGACGGTATGAAGGAAGCCTCCGAGAGGAAATACAATTTAAAAGATTCGAACGTCCCCATGGTAATGACTAATGCCAACAGTCTAATCCGGCTACAACACCTGGAATAAATAATTAAGTTGGACAGCCGATACGCAGAACTTAACTGCTACGAAATTCCTCACCGGAGTTAAAGAGAAAAGGAAAAGCTAACTTACAGTTTAAAAGTGTAGAGAGAAAGACGTCAGAACATGTGTGTTCAGGGAGTAACAGGTCCCGGTATCCGTCGATATCAAGACGAGAACATATCCACTGGCATCCAGAAGGGAAAATAATTGATTTAAACGGTAGTTATATCAATCGGTAGAACAGATTCTAGAGAATCAGAATAAATTACTAGAAATTAAGATAGAATCCGACATTTTCCCTAACACTAGGGAAAAATTCGGAGAGAAAGCGTACGAGACGATAAGGTACGGGAGGAGAGTCCAATGCGTGGTTATCTTTTTAACGACGCTATCACTCAGACGTTTAAAAGAGTCAGCAACACTGATATAATGGTTGAAATAAAAAGGGATGAAACAGGTCTAGAAAATTAAAGAAAAAGAATATATGAATTTAGATATAACAAGGAATTTTCTAGCTGAAATAGATGAAAAGATGGCGAAATTGAAGAGAAGGGAGGAAAGTGGCGACGTGGTTACTCGAATCTCCGCTAGGCGGCAGCAGGTGTTCGGCCCTTGGAATTGAGAAATAAAATCAACAGATGGCGCTAGCCTCCACTTAAGTCTTTCAAGCCCTCCAAAGCGTCATTTCAAACCTTCCAAAACCTACCACGGTACAATGTCATCACAATTCTTTCTCTTTACATGAGAAAGTAAAATACTTTTAAAAAAACCTTAAATTGAACCCAAAATGGACTAATTAAGACATACACCCAATTTTTATTAAAATTGGACGATTAGTTTATAGGGTATGTTGGCTCACAAAAATTGTGGACTAAGAGACCAAAAATGATCTCTAATGTCTAAAACGGAATTGAAATTTTTGAATTCGGAAAAGCAAAAACTTTCGTTCTTCAGACCGGTTGCATAACTTAGGCAAACTCGGAACAAAATATCTTAAATATGTTCATCATGTAAGAGTTTTAATTTTAGAATCAATTTTTTAATGGTATAAAATATGTACATCAATTTTTAGATATCAGCCTAAAACATGAAGATGCTCAGAATACTTAAATCTTTAATGAAGCAGTAAAGTTGAGAAAACTGTTATACTATTTTGAATTCTTTCCGTTACATTTAAATAGTTTTCACTGAATGAAAAACAATTTAAATTTTATTTAAAACAGCACGTGCCACGCTGAACTTTAAAAGCTATTTATGAACTTGGCTAGATTTTTGTTTTATTTCGTAATAGTGAATTCAATACATCTGACATTATTTATCTGTTAGCAATAAGGCAGCACATTGTTAGTGACAGGGGGAGACTGGGCTAAACCAACCATCTCATAACTTTTAAAGTGAGACTTGGGCTTATTGATTTTACATAAGTGTTCTTTTTGTTGGGAATAAGATATTTTTTTAAGTTTTGTAGCGTCATATACAACTTGGTATCCTCATACTACGTGATTGCCAGGTCAGATAATATTTTTAAATTTAAACGTTTAGAGTGATTTGGAAAAGAAAATTTGTTTGAGTTGGTGAGGGGAAAAGAATAGAGATGGGTACAGACAAACAACATAATTACTTTTACTGGATAAATTAGACCTAGTAGAACTTACTTGGGGGAGAGAGACTTGGCTTAACTGATGATATCACAACTTTTTACATTAGACTTGGTTTATTTTTCCACACAAGTTCTTTTATTTATAATTTTACTTTTTATTGTAAGTATTTTTTCGTTCCTTGTCTTCTAGTTATTTCTTAAAACCAGTATTATATACATATTATATTATACATAATAATATAAGAAAATATAATTGCAAGAAGTGCCTTAGGATTTTGCTCATTCAGTCTTTGGGTATCAAAATAACAAAATTTTAGGCTCATATATCTTATTAACTGCTATGAGTAGAGGTGTGCAATTTATTTCTGGTTCAGTTTGTCATGAAATATAATTTAACATTAATTATGCTTATCTAAGTATCATTAATAGGATAATAGAGGAGGGTTCAGAGTGCCCAGAGTTGATTCCAGTAAAGGAATTTTACGGTTGTGAAGAGGTATAGCCGTGCCCTCTGATATAAACACTCAGATATGAAGCTTTAAACAGTCAAAGCTACAAACTAATAGTGATAACAAAATAAATAATTAATTTTTTTTGTTTTAGAAGGTGAGCCAAAACCAGAAGGTGCAGAGGCGAAACCAGCTGAAGGAGAGGCAGCAGCTCCACCAGCGGAAGGAGAAGCGAAACCAGCAGAAGGCGAGGCAAAACCTGCTGAAGGAGAAGCTAAACCAGCTGAAGGCGCTGTACCTGCTGAAGGAGCTGCACCAGCTGAAGGTGCACCACCAGCCGAAGGAACTGCTCCTCCCGCAGAAGGAACACCTGAAGGAGCAGCAGCTGCTCCGCCAGCTGAAGGAGAGGCGAAACCAGCTGAAGCGGCGGCAGTTCCGGCCGATGCACCACCCTCTGAACCAGCGCCGGTAGTCGACCCTGCTCCAGTACCAGTCGAAGGTGAATCTCCCCATGAACGCCCTGTTTTCTCCTTACCAAAAAAGCCACCCACACTCTCAAAAAAACTAACTAAACAAAAGACGAATAAGAATTTAGGGTATCAATTAGATATCGCGAGTCCAAGTAAAAGTACACTGTCAAATACTCAACATAATATCACAGACAAAACGAAAACTGGCTCAAGTCCGTTAGGGAAAAGAGCTTACGAGGAATCTAATACTAAACAAGCAACAAAAGAAGTAAAAGAGTCTATCTCAACTGAAAGGAAGCAATTAAAATCACTACCTAAAGGTCAGGTTAACGATCAGAATAAAGTCTACGAAAGAGGATACGAATGCGAAGACGATATTAAATTAGAGGAAACTTTAGAAATTGTTCGAAAAATTGATCAGTCCGACGATTTTACTCACAAATCCTTCTTACAATTCGATTGTAATAATAATCCTTTAGATATGGAATTTGATGATGGATTAATAAAAAATGTGGAATGCAGCAGTGCAAGTACACAAGCATTCATTGAACACGAGAGAAACATTGTCGACTACATGGCTTTCAGCTCAAAAGAAAGTTTCGACAATGGTACATTAGAGTTAGTTAATGAAAATGAATTGGAAAGTCGAAGAAATCATATGACGCGAAGAGATACTGTGCCACTTGCAGATAGTTTTATGATGAATATTTCAGAGACGAATGATGATTATGACAATGGAAATCCTGACTCGGCATTGGACCTTGAACAAAGTTCAAATATAAAAGAAAGTGATAGTGTTCATAAAAAGCAACTTTTTTATAACGGAATTAAAGAAGAAAGCGAACTCCCAAGCACAACTAATAGACGAAATCCTAAATTAGCTGAATCGAAGACAAGTGGGATCGATCATTTATCTGAAAGGAATCAGAAGATTGATGAAGAAATCTTAGATTTAGGAGACCATAAGAGCAAAGAATTAATTAAAACTCGCAACAAATTGCATAAATTTTTAACCTCATCTGACAGTATTAATTTAGTTGACAGTGTAATGATGAAATATCTTGCAGGTGAAGAGTGGGATTACAGTCATATTGCTGACGATGTCAAAATATCAGAAGCATTGGTTAAATTGGCTTCTATTGAGCAAATTGATCCTAATGATGAAAAGGTATATGAAGAAAGTACGGGTATTTCAAAGAAAGACAAACTGGTTCGTAGATTATCAGCATTGAAATCGACTGAATCGGTCAATTTAGCTGATAGTATTTTAATGGAGCAGTTATCACGTGATTATGATGCCCAGAGTAAACAGGAATCATTATCTAAAACATTAAGTGCTTTGAAATCAGTTGGTGAAACTGTTGATTTGGAAGATAGCATATTGATGAAATATCTGTCTGATGAAGATGAGTCAAAGAACGATACATTTTCCAAAACATTATTAGCATTCAAATCAGCAGAAACTATTGATTTAGCAGATAGCATTCTAATGGAGTATTTTTCAGGATCAAATATGGAAGAATCTAAAAAAGAGAAACTATCAAAGACATTAAAAGTATTGAAAGCAGTGGAATCTATTAATTTAGCAGATACCATTTTAATGGATTATTTATCTGAAGAAGATTCAGATCATGATAAGAAAGACAAACTGACCAAAAAATTAGAAATGTTTAAATCTGCTAAATCTGTTAGTTTGGCAGATACGGTTTTGATGAAGTACTTATTAGGAGATGATATTAACCATTTCAAGAAAGAAGACTTAGCTAAAAAATTAGCCGGATTACATTCCACCGAATCTATTAATTTAGCAGATAGCATTTTTAAGGGATTTCTCACCGAAGAAATTGCACACAAATCAAAGACGTTAACAGATATAAAATCTTCTGTATCAGATGAAACTGTCTTCGAGAATCTTATCTGTGAAGACAACCAAGAAAAGAAAGAAAGACTTTCAAAAGTATTAACGGCGTTGAAATCAGATGGATCTGTCCATCTAGCTGGTAGTATATTAATGGAGCTTTTATCAGAAGTAGATTCTGATAATACTAAGAAAGCAATACTATCTAAGGCATTAAAATCGTTAAGATCAGCTTCTGTCAACCTAGCCCGCAGTATATCCATGGAGCTCCTATCTGATGTAGATTCTGATAATTCTAAGAAAGAACTACAATCTAAGGCAATAAAAACTATGAAATCAGCTGAATCTGTCAACCTAGCTGACAGTTTATTAATGGATCTGTTATCAGAAGATGACACTAAGAAAGATAAAGAAACTAAAGTATCAACAGCTTTGAAATCAGATGAATCTGCTAATTTAGCCGAAAGTATATTTGAAGAGCTTTTGTCAGAGGGAGATATTGATCAACCTAAAAAAGATAAAATAACTAAGGCTTTGAATGCGTTGAAATCAGCTGAATCTGCCAACTTAGCCTATAGTATACTAACGGAGCTCTTATCTGAAGATGATTTTGATCAATCGATAAAAGATAAAGTATCTAAAGTAGTCGGAGCTTTACCAATCACTAAACGAGATAATCTTACAGATACGATTAGTGGTGCACTATCCAACATTAGTGGTCCAGCTAATGATGCTCTCGAGCGAAACGAAAACTTATCTAATACTGAAGAAGATGATGATTTAGCCGACACATGCTCAATTGATACCGTCGTGGATAGCGAGAGCACCAGATCATTCGATTTCGATGAAGATAATGATGGCAATAAAATGGGCATGAGTGATAAGAGCCTACAGAATTCAACAAAAACATCAAATGAATCTGAACCTTTGATTGATGAAGCAATCACTGATGATACCAGTGAACACTCTAATCACAAACATCACCCTGATTCGTCTGGAATCGAAGATATGTTCCATGATGGATCTGATATATCCGAAGTATCAGAAAACGGTGAAGATGAATTAGGAAGAATTAACAGAGCAGGATTCTACTCTGACGAAGAACGTCTGTCAATAAACGAGGAATATTTTAACGATAAAGTTATCGATAGTGCACAATCGAAATCGATCGAGAGTACGGTGACGTTTGCTGACGATGTGATACAAAATGAAAGAGATAACAGTAGGAAGGTTAAACGTAGATTTTCGCTTGCTGCTGAAGATTCGGTCAACACGATTGCACTTCTTCTTTGTCTTTGGACCACATACAACGATTGGTCTTTTTCACTTCAATTTTAATTTTCATTGGCAGGACAAAAGAGAATGCTGGGAAAAATTACCTTCACAATGATTAAGTTGCGTATATATTGTACATTTTCATCACCACATCATTACATTGTGATCACTAAATTATGAATACAATAAATAACAGCTTAATATTAGGCGCACAATCACAGGTCAATATAACGTTGTGATTTCACAGTGAATTAAAAGTACGACTGTTTAGACCTGTTCGATTCCCAGCAGGGTTACATCTATTTTTATTTAATATCAAATAATAACCTTCCATACCTTCTGTACACCATCTGTGGGCTGCTTACGTCAAACATACCAATTTTCATTAAAATCGGATGAGAACTTTTGAAGATATTGGTGTAAATAAAAAAAAAAATAGTTTGTTCGCATGAGGAAGAGAAAGCCATAATCGCAAAAACCAGGACTAACATTAAGCTACTAATGACTTACCATCCAAATTTAACTAAAAGCGGACGAATTTTTTAAGATATGGTGGTTTCCAAAAATGTTAACCGACACACTGACTCGAGACCAGAAATGTTTCCTCATGTCTGAAATGGATATTTTTCAAGGAATCTTCAGGAGACATAAGAAAAGTTTGTTATTCAAAATTTTCTTAATGCTTCCGTTAGTATCTGTTAGTTCGGAAGTATAAATAATAAACACTAAAGTTCATAACGAGCAGAGGTGTCGGGTTCAATTCCAGTTTAAATGGACAAAAAAAAAAAAAAAAAAATCAAACTCGGTCATGCGCAGTATTAGCGATATTCTTCTGAGGATAACCACGAATATTGGTGTACCCAAGTTTAAATTGGCGTTAGGATGAAGTACTTTTTCCAAAACGTTGTTATTTAATAATAATTCAGAAAACAGGCTTAGTAAAAAATTAAATGTTTTATTACGACCCGAATTTTTCATGAACCTTCTACAACCATTTACCTTTATTAATTAAAACAAAATCTTTTTCTTTTTTTTATTTCATGAAAATTTTAATTACTTCTCGAGAAATAACCTTTATTTAAAGCCCCCAAAATTAAATTGACATATCTCATTAAAATGTAAATTAATCCGTTAAAACCCTTTTTGTATATTTTTAATTTAGTGTTTATACGCTTTGTTACCTATTGTACATGTATTGCAACGTACATTGTTCAAAATGTTTTTGTTTGTAAAATTTCCCAACTTTATCTTTTATCCTGCCATGAATATATTTTATAAGTGCTTTCATTATGTATTCACCGAAATATTAAGTTATTTTGTTTAATGTATCCTGAAAATTAGTATTATCTCTTTCCTACTTAATTATATTAAGTGTTATATTAGGATATATTTCAATTTTAATTTAAGAAAATAAAAATATACATTATTATTAAGTAACCATCAACTGATTACTTAATAGCACCAAATAATGGCTACTTAGTATCACTAACAATGACTACCTTGTGGTTACTAAATAGCACTTACTATGGCTACTTAGTGGTTACTTTGTAGCACTTGCTGTAGCTACTAAGTTACTTTTCAAAATTACAATGGTAGAAGCTATAATCTAAAGCTATAAGTTCTAAGTGCATTGTAATTCCATATAAATATGAATGGAATATAGAAGTTTATATAAATAATTTTATACGGTAATATATGAAAACACGCTTTGACAATTTTCATAAAAATTACGATGATTGACTTATTTTTACATAAAGATTAATAAAATTTAAAAAAAAAGGTAGATTTTCGTGTCTTTTTGATTAAAAAAATAAATGTAAAAATTTCAGCTCTTTACCTAGTGGAAAAAGTGAGTTAAAATTGATTAAAAATTTGTTCAATACAAACAAACAAATGAAGTTAATAGTCCAGTAAAATTAGGCAAAAAAAGGGTGTTCCTTCGGAATAATTTTAAGCCACGATTTTTTTTCACAGAGAGCTTTGTTATGTCATTGCAAATAATATACTAAAAGTCCCCAACTTTTTTATGTACGCTTCCCTCTTTTTTAGAAGGGGGAAGGAGGGGGGTAAAATTTAAAGGACTTTAGCTAAGCAAGTGGGGTATCATTTTTTATGCACTTTTTTACGCTGAATCGATTGAAACAAGAATCAAGTCGATGCGACCTATAGTTTGGAAGATATAAGGGGTTTTATGTATAAAAAACAAATATTTTAATGTAATAAGACAAGAATTTTTTTAGCCAATTGGAAACTTTTAGGAAGGTCCCTGGAGAAAAAATCGAAAATTAATTTCTAGTGATAACCCTAGGAGGTGTACATTAAAATATTTGATTTTTTTTATACATAAAACCCCTTATATCTTCCAAACTATAGGTCGTATCGACTTGATTCTTGTTTTAATCGATTCAGCGTAAAGAAATGCATAGAAAATGATACCCCACTTGCTTAGCTAAAGTCCTTTAAATTTTACCCCCCTCCTCCCCCCCTCTAAAAAAGAGGGAAGCGTACATAAAAAAGTTGGGGACTTTTCAGGTATTAATTGCAATGGCATAACAAAGCTCTCTGTGAAAAAAAATCGTGGCTTAAAATTATTCCGAAGAAAAAACCTATATTGACTGCACTATAAACAAAATTTAAAAATATAAATTTAACTATCTCAAGGTAATATGACTTATTTTATAAAAAAAAAAGTTTATTCTTGATGCTTGGAAGTAAATCCAATTATAATGGATTTATCTGATTATTTTTATTTCTATGTTAATTTCTAGTGAAATGAGCCTCATACGTAAATACGAAGCATTTGATGCCTTTCCTCAAAATCTAAATGATCGTAAGTTAAAAATAATTTAGCCCCCCTTTTTTAAAAAAAAATAATTATTAAAAAAAAAAAAAAATTAATCCAAATTATGAATGAAATAAAAATTAAATAAACCAAAAAATTATCTCAATTTATTATATAACTCAATTAATTTAATTTTATCTAATTAACTTAGCCTTACATCTGTGTCTAATTACCATGAAATAGTTATAAGTAATAAAAAACAAAATAATTTAATATTACAATAAATAGTGTGTAAGACTCATTTTAAAACTTTAATAAATTTAAAATATAAATATTGCTAGGTAATAACGAAAATTTTAAAATAAAAATATGAATGCTTCTAATAAGTATCTAACCTGCATGAAGATTAGTAGATATTATTAATTTTTCGCATGAACTTTGCGAATTTTTGGTATAATAATAAAAAATAATAAAGCATTAATAAATGTTTTTAAATGATTCAACTAGTGGTAAATCTTCTACTCCGAATTACTTCATTTTTCAACTTTGTCTTTCATTCATTTACTCTTCATTTAATCATTTCATTCATTTACTCTTCATTTAATCATTTCATTCATTTACTCTTCATTTAATCATTTCATTCATTTACTCTTCATTTAATCATTTCATTCATTTACTCTTNAAAATTAAATTGACATATCTCATTAAAATGTAAATTAATCCGTTAAAAACCTTTTTGTATATTTTTAATTCAGTGTTTATACGCTTTGTTACCTATTGTACATGTATTGCAACGTACATTGTTCAAAATGTTTTTGTTTGTAAAATTTCCCAACTTTATCTTTTATCCTGCCATGAATATATTTTATAAGTGCTTTCATTATGTATTCACCGAAATATTAAGTTATTTTGTTTAATGTATCCTGGAAATTAGTATTATCTCTTTCCTACTTAATTATATTAAGTGTTATATTAGGATATATTTCAATTTTAATTTAAGAAAATAAAAATATACATTATTATTAAGTAACCATCAACTGATTACTTAATAGCACCAAATAATGGCTACTTAGTATCACTAACAATGACTACCTTGTGGTTACTAAATAGCACTTACTATGGCTACTTAGTGGTTACTTTGTAGCACTTGCTGTAGCTACTAAGTTACTTTTCAAAATTACAATGGTAGAAGCTATAATCTAAAGCTATAAGTTCTAAGTGCATTGTAATTCCATATAAATATGAATGGAATATAGAAGTTTATATAAATAATTTTATACGGTAATATATGAAAACACGCTTTGACAATTTTCATAAAAATTACGATGATTGACTTATTTTTACATAAAGATTAATAAAATTTAAAAAAAAAGGTAGATTTTCGTGTCTTTTTGATTAAAAAAATAAATGTAAAAATTTCAGCTCTTTACCTAGTGGAAAAAGTGAGTTAAAATTGATTAAAAATTTGTTCAATACAAACAAACAAATGAAGTTAATAGTCCAGTAAAATTAGGCAAAAAAAGGGTGTTCCTTCGGAATAATTTTAAGCCACGATTTTTTTTCACAGAGAGCTTTGTTATGTCATTGCAAATAATATACTAAAAGTCCCCAACTTTTTTATGTACGCTTCCCTCTTTTTTAGAAGGGGGAAGGAGGGGGGTAAAATTTAAAGGACTTTAGCTAAGCAAGTGGGGTATCATTTTCTATGCATTTCTGTACGCTGAATCGATTAAAACAAAAATCAAGTCGATACGACCTATAGTTTGGAAGATATAAGGGGTTTTATGTATAAAGAAAATCAAATATTTTAATGTACACCTCCTAGGGTTATCACTAAAAATTAATTTTCGTTTTTTTCTCCAGGGACCTTCCTAAAAGTTTCC